>VXBL01006261.1:1442708-1502077 GCA_013400195.1 Aramus guarauna
GCTCTTATTTTTATCTGTAGATCTATTTTGTTTGCTTACATTAAAATAATGTGTATTCTATGTTGAATAATCTAAATAAAACCCGATATTCCTTATAACCACTGTCCACCTGAAAACTTGTCAAATCCATTTAAGTATTTTTTTCTGCTATCTAGTAGAGTCCTCTTTGTCTAAGCTTGAGATACTCTGATAGTTTAGATTTCTCCCTCTTCAAGGTTAAAATCTCTAATTCAATTTAACAAGTGCACAGATGTGTTAACTTCTCTGTGCTAGCTCCTGTTAAGAACAATAGAGACATATCTCTCTCTCTTCGTACAGAGAATGATGCAAAACTCGCTGCCTTTATATTTTCCCGAGGGTATGTGTTATCATGTGGGATAACTTTGCAAAATCATTATCCTAGCCTTCAAGTCACTTCACAGAACCCACCTGTTTTAAATGACCTGAACAGCACAAATAGATAGGAGACCTGATAAAAATGAATAAAAATATAGGACTGGAATAAACTTCCTGGATCTAGTTCAATCCAAGACTCCTTTTAATACTCACTATGTATTCTCATACTTACTATGTATTTATTTAAATAGAAAAAGGAAAATTTACAGATCTCTGCATAGTCAGAGTATTGTCAGCTTGTGTTCCTTTTCCTGTCCAGTGTGCACAGGTCATCTCCACTGAAAGCTACTGAAAGCTGTGTCATTCCTTCTTTTTGGTTTGTAATCTCTTTAAGGAGAGATTGCAATTTTTTATTGAATGGTTGTACAAGATATAGCACAATAGCTCTATGATTCTAGCTGGGAGAGGCTGTAATGCAAACAGCTAATTACAATGGCTATCCTTTCTAATCTGAGCCCCAACAGTAAGCATCATGAGGAAACGGAAATATAGCCGTCCCACTGCTATTTCTCTGTCTGTAAAAGAAGACTAATAGAATTTATTTATCTTAATTGTTGTTCTGTTAATTAGGCAGTTAGGTATTTGTGGAGCACTAAAGGTGAAAATACCAGATGTCCTGTCTTACTGGTGATTGCTGTTTGGCTATATTCCTTTGCTCAGAGTTCAACACTGTCTCAGTTCACCTAACATTCACTGTAATTTACCTCGGAGACAAATACACATATTGACATTGGGGTTGTCAGAACTACATTGTGGGTTGGCTAGATAGAAACCTTTGTCCTCCTGAACACAATTTTTCTTGACTAGCCCTCACTTACGATGAATTTGTTCCCAGTGGTGCAGCTAAAAAGAAGACCCCGGACAAATTTCTCATTACATTTTGGGCAAAGTCAGGGGGTTACTATTGCTTATATGTGCCATTTTCTATGTGGCAAACTTGTATGCATCAAACAGTATACAACATTGTTGTCCAGATACGTTTAGAAAAAAATATATGCTTGCCTCTCACTAAAGTGCTATGCTTACTTATATAGTAAAGTGCTCTGCGCAGAGAAAAGCAAACACCATTTTTTGAGTTAACTCTTTGACTTAAAGAAATGACCTGATTTGAATTTCATTTGTGCTTGTTTTATTTGTAACTTCAGTGGATGCAGTGATCTCTATTCCTGAAGTGTAACTCCGTTGCTAGGACCAGGATAGAGACAAACTCAGTGAAGTGTTAAGCACCTTGAAGAATCTCCTTGCTTGAAAGGATTATGGTTTTTGCTGTTTTAAGAACATTATTAGCCCATTCATTTTGTTTGAACCTTATCCAGAAAGTATGCATTTATTGGATGTATAACAGATCCTCTCATTTCCTTTAAAGGAAGTAACTCAAGAAATTATTCCAGGGTGTCCTTATAGGATTATAGATTTTGAAGTGATAAAATGATAAGACAATCCTCAAATATCCCTCATCAGCAGAATGCAATTATATGCTTAATCAAACAACTTTCTGGGCTTTCTCCCATGAGGTAGTGAACATTGTTTTTGGGAACCAGTATTAGCTTACAGGTTCGTACTTCTAGCTAGTCAAAATGTTTTGAAGTTAAATGAATAAAATGTGTGATAAAGTTACCTCATCTGACTTTAGCTATTTTAGCCTACATATTAATAGGAGTTTTGCTTTAGACAGAACTGGAATAAATGTTGGGAAAAGCACTTATAGGTCAGTAAAAAAGCAGCATGCTCTAGGTGGGGCAGAAAATGAAAACAACTCAGAAGTAAAGTTCTGAGAGGTTTTTCTCATCTTGTGCCTGTGTGTGCATTACAATCCCACAAATGGTCAAGTTTGAGTAGCAAATTTATAGCTACATATTGAAGTCAATATCCTCAAATCTTTCTGTCCGTGTGAAATGGCTGTTGATTTTCTCTGTGTTCTGTGTCATGATTGATTTTAATATTTTACAGTTACTACCTATACAGATGCAAAGTATTTGACAGCTTTGAAGAACAGAATCAGGTGCCAGGAGCAAATATTAATTTATGCCACAAGTTCTGTAAATTTCTGTGAAAATTCCTCATCAGATTGCTGGACTGGATGAACTTGCCAGATTAGAATGCTTGACAGATTTGGGAGTAAAATTGGACACTTAAGTTCCCCTTCCTCAACAGATGATTTAAAAGCCATATTTAAATACTGAAGTTATAGTATCTTAACACTTTATTATAAAGAGTTTAATGAAGTCTGTACCACACTCTGTACAGGAATTCTGATCTCATCTTATTTTGGTTAACAACTGCTACTAGTAGACAAATTTAAATGATAATTTAATAGTGTTCACAGAGGGGTTTTTTTGCTAAACTGGTATAAAATCACATCTCTTAACTTAGTTCATTGCAGAAAATCTACAGAAAGCTCTTTTTCTTTTTCTTTTCTTTTTTTTTTTTTCTTTTATTCCCCGTCTAACAGGAAGGAGTTCTCTTTTTCTAAAAGTGTCTTGCTAAATATCTATTATTTATGCATTATTTCAGTTGGAGTTGAATTTTTTTTACAAATTTGGTGAATGATTAGCTTCATGAAAATTTATGAACAACACTTTAGGGAATAATTTTTTATCATCATAGTGACAATCAAGCAAATTTTTATCAGATGTGACAGAGAAAAGTCCATAAGAACTGTTATAGTATGAGTAAAATCCATTTTTAGGGCTTATGTAGCTCAAAACTTTTGATCTTAACACTTTAATATGTTAAACAAATAACCTTTCACTTAAAAAGCAGGTATTTATGTCTTCAAGCATTTCACAGATGAAATGAGGTAGGGTAAAATTATTAAGTATTTTTATCTTTGGGTATATAAGTTAATTTCTGGAATTATAAAACATTTACATGATCTAAGAAAAGGTAATGCAAAAAGAAAACAAACTTATTAGAAAAGACTTGAAGTAAGAATTCTCATATCTGGAAATGAGACTAAATTTAGAAAGAGTGACTGGATGATGAATGGACATCTAGAGCAGAAATCTGTTTCTGTAAGTCTCCCCTTAACTGCACATTGTATAAATACACCCTCACTGGAGAAGAGCATTTTACCCAGTCATGGAATAAGTGCTTACAGAAGAAATTTCCACACCTCTCTGAATTTAAAGATGGGGCAGATATAGTATTAAATAAATTGGTTAGATGTTTAAACAAAAAGATATGACAAATCTCTTGGGATTTATTTTTTTTTTCCCCCAAAAAGGAATAAGTTCTATATGAACAAAGACTTCCTTTGTTTTACTAGTGAAATGGCATAAAATGAAAAATGGAATTGTGGCAAAACACAAAAGCAATGAAACAGAAAAGAGTGAAAAATTAGTTGGCTGTGATTTAGTAATTCTTTACAGATTTGATGCATGCTAAGATTTTCCAAAATTTAGTTATTTGATTATACAAACACTGGTATGACTGCTGGAGAGAACTGATGGTAAATTCTTGTAAGGAAGAATAAAGTGAACCAAAGGAGCAGCTGAAAGGATTTTTACACTGCTATAAGCCAGTATCTTCACTTTTCACATTACTGCCTATTCAGCTTTGTGGTGCATATGAGATAGGAGCTCTTGAGCACCAGACCAGAAAGGTTTCTATTTATACTCAAACGTGGTCATCAAACTCCTGGCAACATACTGCATTTTCTTTTAATAATCTATTATTATCATAATCTGCCAAGTCCAGTGCTGAATCAGAACCTAGCTGTGTTAACTGTTACAATGGCACATAACAAAGGACAGGATCCCTGTCACAAAGAGCTTACAAACACTGTTTAAAATATCTGTCAGTATACAGCTGGTAATTTTTAAATTTTCTGCCTATCCAGAATTAAATGTAGTCTTGGAGCTCAAAGTAGCAAATGTCAGTTGCCTTCCATAGGTCTTTAATTTGTTCAGAGGACTCTCAGCCCTTTAACAGATAGGAATCCGTCTTTTCTGCTAGAGCCTTTGAAAATAGAATGCACTGTGTGTACGGCATGATATGCTTTTTTCTGATATTGTGTTAGATTTCAGTCATGAGGAGCACTGTGGTAAGTGGTCTTGTTCAAAACTGTTGGCTGCAGCTAGCAGGATAGATGCTTTTAGAAAAAGGAAAGGTTTTTCAAAGTTACACTTGATAAATTTGATGTCAACTCTTAATAAATCAATTAGAGGAAGAATGATAGTATGGAAGAGTTATCTTATTTTCTAGGGTCAGGAAAATAACTGTAATCTTTTTGTTTTCTATTCGCTTTTAGTTTTTCTCTCCTGCAACCTGACTCAGTCATTCTTATTTGCTCTCATGTTGAAAAGACATTCTAGTATGAGAAAACTCAATCTAAGGAGCTCTGGAAAGAAATCTTTCATGATCTGTGTACTTCTGGGTAGTAGATGTTAATGCAATCTGAAATCTTTTGTCTTTTGTCATTAGCTGGTGCTTATCTTGGTTGTTTGTCAGAGATGCATCACACTTGTTATATGGCTGGTTCCTTCTCCATTTTTATTCTGTAAATTGGTTGCTGGATTTGAAGGGATTTTTCTCCCCCTCCCCCCCTCCCCCACTAGTACCCATTACTGTCCATTTTGTGTGCGATCCAATAAAAACACCTGCTTTACCTGTTGATGTATGTTCTAATAAGATGATGAAAACCTAACTTCCTCCTAGAGAATCTGCTATTTGCCTTTCTTATGGTGGGAATATGACTTTAAAAAGATGGTTTTGCTGGTAAACAATCCACCTTTTTTATGATTCTTTTGTTGCTTGTCTTTCTTTGCCTTTTATAAATTTCAAGGCTTTTGTTTGTTTGTTTTAATTCAAATCCACCATTGTACACAATATCTTGCAGTTATTTCTGGATGTTTTGCACAGGTTGACCTCTTTCTTGAGAATTCTCTCTGCCAAGAGGAATTTTTGGCTATGTAGATGTTGTGGTTTAACCCTGCAGACAGCTAAAACAACCACACAGCCATTCACTCACTCCCCCTGCTGTGGGATTAGGGAAAAAAACGGGAAAAAAAAAAAAAAGGTAAAACTCATGGGCTGAGATAAAGACAGTTTAATAGGACAGAAAAGGAAGAAGAAGATGATGATAATAATAATAATAATAGAATATACAAAACAAGTGATGCACAGCATGATTGCTCACCACCCACAGACCACCAAGGCCCAGCTAATTCCTGAACCATGATTTAAACCCCTGGCCAGCTTCCCTCAAGTTATGTACAGAGCATGATATGATATGATATGGTATGGAATATCCCTTTGGCCAGCTGAGGTCAGCTGTCCCAGCTGTCCCCTCCAAGCTTCTTGTGCACCCCCCACCTAGTCGCTGGTGGAGCAGTATAAGAAGCTGAAAAGTCCTTGACTGCTTGGCAACAACTAACAACATCAGTGTGTTACCAACATTATTTTCATCCTAAATGCATAACACAACACTACACCAGCTACCAGGAAGAAAATTAACTCTATCCCTGCTGAAGCCAGGACAGTACCATATTTTTGTATCACCATTCTTCCCATCCTGCCTGCATAACAGTCTGCTCTGAAACCACAAGCAACTAGGTAGGAGTAAGAGCAGCCATGTGCCTGCTCTAGTTTCTGCCAGTTTCTGGCATCTGGCTGTACCCATTAGCAGGAAAATAATTCAAGTCACTTTTCTTTTTGCACCTTGATCTTTCTCTGTTACGTACTGAGCGTGGAGCCCTACCTATTCATTTTTCCAGAACTCTCAGCAAGGAAATCTCCTGTGTATGTCATGCATAACTACTGTAAAACAAGAGAAAGATGTTTTGACTAAATGCTTTTTTTGCGGATGTCGTCTTTAGCGGCTTTTCACTTTAAAATATGGCAAGTGACAACACTTGAAAATGTAGGGTGATGTATTGTAGATAGCAGAACAAAAGATCTTTTTCAGGACATGAAGCTCTTTCCTCCCCTCCAGTTGGTATTTCACTTTCTATTTTGTCAATAAAACCACATTAAGCACAGACCAATTGAACAATTTTATGTTATAAAATATTTTTTTTAAATCAGGAAGAGTTCAAAATTCACAAAATCATGGCATCCTGAAATAGAAACAGAGTATGAGTGGGCTTTACTTGATGTAATTTTTATCATTTTTTTCATGCAATTCTGATACCCCTTAATGGGATTTTTGCCATAACATTAATAGTAAAAAAAAAAAAAAAAAAAGTGTTTTCTTGATATCTCAAAACAAAAAATACTGCTGTATTGATTATTTTTAAAACCCCTGCAAAACAGAATAAGAAAAGGAAGTACAAAAGCACAAGATTTTAAATATGTATTGTAAAGACTATTTACAAAGGCTCTTTTAAAAACATGAGATATTTGGTGAACAATAATTATTTACAGACTGCTAGTTTCCTTTCCACAGTCTTATATCTACTGCCATTGTAGGGTCATACAGACATAAGTGGAAAGACTTCAGCCCATCCAGCATGAATTAGTCAGAGCTCTTTCTCCATGTTTAATAAAAATAGTAATTTTTAGTATCCCAATTAGTTGTAGAAATAAATTTCAATCTTTTAAAAATGTGGCTGATTTGGCAATATTATGGGGGGACTTTTTGTTTATGTATTTTTGAGTAAGATCCTACGCATTTTGTCCAGAAGACACAGTGCAGAAGGTCTAGATTATGAAGAACAGGAAAGACTGCTTTCATCAGAAGGAACCTGGTAATACTGTCATATGCACAGCTACAGGCCTGCTCCTTCCAATCTTCTCAACATAACTAGCATAAAAAAAAAAAAAATACAGCATGTCATCACTTAGTGCATAGTGCTTACATTTGGAAAGTTCTCCCCTCACTTCTCACAGTGAAGATCATGCTGGTCTTTGCTTCCTGTCTAGAGAAAGCTGAAGCGTTGATTTAACAATCAGAAAACTTAGGTTCCAGGTCTCTTTATCATACTAACATTAAAGATTATTACACTGTGAAAAGGTATTTTCCAGCTGTTGCTGAGCCAGCCAGGGAAGAGTGTTAATGCTCGCAGTTAGAGCATGCTGTGCTTTACTAAGAGCTTGTACAAATGGGGATGTGTTCTGGGAAATCTTGTAGTAAGAGCAGATTATGTGAGTGCAGATGCAAAGCAGAAAGATCACGTGCTGTTGCTGCACAGAGTGAAGGTCAGCAAAAGAGCACACATTCTGCAGATAGTGGGACAGAAGCTACACAGTCTTGCTGTATAAGAAATGCAGATTTTTGTTTTGTGTAGAGTTTTCTGATTTTGACAGTGTTTATGTTCCAGAGTGTTATGAAAACAAAAGCATTTCCTGTATATCCAAAAAAACCCCACTTCCTTCAAATCAATCTAAATACTTCAGCTTGGTAAAATCAGGATGGTTAATTATGTTTTAACTTCTTTTTCATGTTTTATGATTTCTAGTCTAATTTAATCAAACCTTCCACCAACTATTTTGTATTTGGAAAGGAAAACAGAAATATTCAATTTTAAATAGTCTAAGGTGAAATATTTTGGCTATATCATAATGCTTTTTTTTCCCATTCATAATCAATTTTTGTCAAGGGTAATGCCTTTCTGTGAAATGTTTTAATTTTAACTTTTAATACTTTTAACTTTTAATACTTTTAACTTTTAATACTTTTAACTTTACTTTTAATACTTCCTAGCAGTACTCACAAGATCCATGCTGTTGATACTACCAAAGATTGGATAGATTATCTTGCCAACTTTGTAACAGGTTTGCTACATCTAACTTCTTATTGTTTTGAATTCTATCTTTAATGAGTCAGGCAATTGGGATTGCATGATTACTTTGGTATCATTATTGCCCAGGTTAATTACTCTCCCAGCTAAGAGTAGAGGTAAGCACAGAACTTTCAATGAGTAACTTACGATTTACAAGTTTGGATGGCAATATTGGCTTGCACTTCTCAGGAGATACCACATTCTCTTCATCTGTTACATACTCAAAGTTAATAATAAACATCATTGCTACTCCCTCTTGATTTTTCACTGGAATTATGTGGGTGTTGCAAATGAAGGTAGATCCTGCGGATGGAGAAAAAATAAAAAGAAATACATAAATGAAATGAAACTTCACTATTTTTTCACTCCAGTAATTCCAAATACACCAACAGATAGTGAAGAATATTTCTTTGAATTTAATGACTGAACATCAAATACACTATTTAATTTAAACAGGAACATTTTCATAGAAAGAAATACATCCTTTGATAATTTATTAGATTATTACCTCTTCCAAAGGATCTCTCCCTTAAAATGTCAATTTTACTTTTCATTTTTTATTCACTGCAAGTACCTACATAGACAGACTTGTGATATGGAGACATTTAGCACCAAAAGTAGCAATGCAAACACTGTTGCGACCACAACACTAGGGAAGAAAGCAGAACCCCATTCTTCTAAATGTCAAATATTCCTCTAGCTTTTGGTTCTATTACAACAGGATGAATCATGCATTAAATATTTATGGGTGTAAATATATCACTACTCTTATTTTAGCTTTCAATCTTTTGGGGGCTGTATAATGTTTAGGTTTGTGCTAAAAATGACATTTGTTATCTGATCCTATGGGGTTTTATATTCTATCACAAAAACCTTCTAAACTGTGGTAATAATTTGCAATAATATTCAGAAGTATTTGACTTAACCGTTATATACAGTTTGAAGTATGAATTTAAAAGTACCCTAGTTTTCATATATATGGAACATACCCAGCTTATACTGAAATGAACAGAAGGTGTAATCTCTCAACACCTCTGGTACTCAGGGTGTTCTTGTTCAAATGCCTAATTAGAGATTTAAAGAAGTCTTTGTGTTAATTCTTCCAGTATAACTCTTAAGAAGTTTCATTTGACAAGGTCATTAGTTTTGATTTAATTCCTTCTATTAACCCAACAGAATATAATGGTTCCAAAAATAATGTGATTGCTGTAAGCAGTACAATAATGTGCTAAAAGCTTCATGCAAACATGACTGTGAGATGGTGTCTTTCCATGAAAGCTAGGGACTGGTTGAATGTACATCATCTGCAATCTATGCATTCAAATGTAGCAATCACTGAAACTTGACAGGCTGTGCAATTTGACAAAAACAGATCCTGATCTGGGTTACACAATAATAATTTTTTTTTTGACCATTGAGGAAAGAGATAGTAAAGATTTATATCATTCTAACTAAGATCAGATTCTGGCTCCTCATATTTAATGTAGTACTTGCCATAATGTGGTATATATGGCAGTTTGAGCTATGTTTAAAATTGACATGCTGGCCTTTCAAGTTTTGCAGCTGTACCTTCAATCCATTTAATAATACAGTTAAGCTGTGGCACTTGCCACAGTTGCCATGGTTACAAGCTCAATGACTTTAGTAAACAGAAAATAAGCAATTTAAGACTGTTCCATTAGAGCTAAAAATAGAAATGCTGCAGGCCAAGCATTGCAACATAGACTGGTTAAACAGAGGGTCTGAAGAGGATTTAGAAATAATCTTTGTGTTTTTAGCTAACTAATAAAAATACATATTGAGTCTAAACACACAAAATGATATTTATTGATTCACTTGAAAGAAAATACTATTTCATGATATAGACTATGCTTTGACATGCAGATTTATAGGTTGAGCAGATATGCCCCAGTCAGACACCTTTGACGGACACTGAACTCCAGTGGATCAAATGTTTATCAGTTTTTGGGAAGAAGGATGATGAGGAGGCTCAGACTTCTTTAAAAACTTTCCTGCTTTTGAAGGCAAGGGTGTTTCAGCTTTTGAAATGCTTCCCACAGTGCTAAGTAATGACACTGTCTCCCGTTTATGTAGAACATTCCGCCCTCAAGCATTTACAAACCTCATTTGTACTGGAGCTAGGGATTTGCATCTCTGGGGAGATGCAGAAGCTGTTTAACAGTCCATGACTTAAGAACATTGCAAAAAAGAGCACAGGGTTAAAAATTTAAGCTATATGTAGAAATATTTTTGGGAACAAAAAATGGGAAAGATTCATATCTGGTATAATTCAGCATAGTTCATTTGAAGACCAAGTGCATCCACAGGCTAAATGAGCCCAGTGTAGTTCATTAGTCTGAAGTTTTTCCAAGACACCTGGACTTTTTAAGAGGCATACAATATTTACTCTGTGCAAATGACTGGAACTGGAATTCTGCAGCTTAACCAAAATACAATGCCTGATGCAGTCACTGTTAGTGTTTTTCTTTAGTACAGAAACTGTTATCTGCTCTACACTTGCTAGTATCTTTCTCTATTGAAATGGCAAAAAAGACAAAATAACAAGGAAGACCCTGGTGTGACTGGAAAATAAGAGTTTGGTACAAACAAAGAATACTAGCAAGTTCAAAAGATAAGCTTTGAGTTGTTGGAGTTGATGGCAATAAAGAAATATTAAGAAGCAGCTTGTTTATAAACAATCTTATTCAGTATTTGCATTCTGGCATTCCACTGCTCTTCATTGCACTCATCATGTTTTCCCTGTTTTATCTCTATACTTAATATTTCAAGAGTAAGAAATGCTTCTGATGAGCAATAAAAATTGTAATGAAGTTTCTGGAATTTGCATTTCTCATCTAACAGCACAGGGCAAGTGGATGATATAATCACAATAATTATGCAATTTATATCTTTGTAATTAATAGATTAAATATCCAGCAATATATCTGGATTTTCTAAAGATTACTATTGAGGAATAATCATGAAATACATCTGTTGTGCTCTCTTGTTATCATTGTTGGAGGTGATAAAGAGGAAAAGCTGGATGTTTTCTTGTTAGTTTGAATTCCATGTTTATAAGGGCTTGTTTTCTTTTGTCTATGGTAGTTTAAAGTCCACTCTTTCATCTAGGTAAATTAGTGGCAAAATGTCCATATGTAAAGAAAAGATTCTGCTCCCCTATACACTGTGTGGATATGATGTATGATTCTGTAGTTACTATTCAACAATATGGTTTCACAAGACCAGACAGGCTGGTGTGAAACAAATAACTGCCAAAATGTATAGATAAGTAACAACAAATATTTAAGAAATAAAGATTTAGGACATATTAGGATTCTATAAGTATATATTGCACCATTTGAGCAATTATGGTCATTATTAAGGACCCTGTTTAAATATCTGGGTGCATAGTGTTTAAAGTTGACTTGCTTCATGAGGGCAATATAAAGCAAGCACATCAAACTTATTAATCTGGTTCATAAAATCTATTTACCTTTCCAGTGATTTTCTATAGGACAGATTTTTATCAGACTGCATCTTCTAGATACAACTGCAGTCATTTATTTGAACTGTAATAACTCCATTTATGAGCAATTGGGAGAGGACTGTACAATTAATACAACAGTGAAGGCATTCCAAATTATAAGAGCCTCCATTCTCATATGCAAAACTCTGACAAGCAAACTTTGAAAATATGACATATCCCAAACAACTATTCTGATTCAGCCTTCCTGGGAACAAAATTTTCAGAGGCCATTACATATGCCAAATTCAAAGGATTTCTGAAAAATGATACAATGTGGCATTGAGGTAATTACCCTAATTCTGCAGAAGCTCCATGTTTCACACAACAGGGACCCTTGAAAATCCATCATGGTTCTACAGGATGGCTCTGCAGCCCTATTGCCCTGAATGAGTCTGACAGCTGATATCTGCATTTCATCATTAAAAAATTCAGAACCCCCAACCTCAGTACAAATTTGAGGACTGCCTTCACTGGGGTGAGACTTGTTCCAACATATTTTGCAACCAATCTTGGCTCCCTGCACCAAAGTACTTAGGAGTCCTCAGATATTTTTTGTTACTGGAGCTGCTGTGTACAACTGACTAAGGCTATAGAAAGAAAGAAAGATGTTGAGTATGTCCTTTGTGTGCACATATAAATTTCTGGACAGATTGCACTCATAAAAGAGTTTTCTAGGATTCTGATAATTTTTTACTGCTGCAAACTACAAGTAGTCCAGTGTAGGTATCTGTACAATCCATATCCACTTATGCTCATTTAAAATTGAAAGTGAGAAGAAACAAATCAAAACAGAACAAAGGAAGAGCCAACAACAGCTTGCCTACTAGAACAAGACCAAAGACAGTTAAAATTGGAGTCAGAGATACTGTACATCTTTCCAGAGCTAGGCAGTCCTGTTCTGTTTTTGAAGACAGATCTGAATAAAATGCTTCTGCAATGTTACAATTTTATGATAATATACGTACAAAAGAAGGAAGTTGGATATTTGCACTTTTATTGAATAATCAGCATCTTTATTTTGGAAATAACTACCCTCCACTTCTCCCAGTATGATTCATGTTTTGTCATCAAAGTAAATGCTCAAAATGCCTTCTCTCAGCAGCACAAACTTAGAACATATTAGTTACAAACAGAGAGTTTATATCTTACATTTTCATTAATAAATCTTAAACTATCAATTATAATAGAAATGCAACTAAATAAATTTCATATTATGTTGTGTTAGTCTTAATTCTATCAGCATTTTACTGAAAAGGAGCACAGAAAATTCTACATAGTTCCCATTTCATTAGCAATGAGGTGAAATATGTGTTATTTTCACAGGTTCATTTTTTACTAGTTACTCTGACATTATTAGAGTCTGATCACTGTTATATCAAGTAGAAACTTAATATTCCTCTGTTAAGAAAGAAGTTGACTTACATAATTACAAAGAACAAAAAACATCATGTAAGAAAACATAACCAATGACATTTTGTTAACTTGTGTTCATATTTACAGCCTTATTTGTCCTTTCATCATAGCATGGCTCATGGGGATCAGCCAATGTTAATAAGAACTTCTTTGAGGAAAGAAAAGAGAGATAATCTGAGGGAGAATTAGTGTGGAAGATCAGAAAACATTCTCTTGACTTTGCCTATCCTTCATGGAGTCTTTGTCTTTGGGACAAGAAGCCAAGACATGGCTTTCTACTAACTCCTTAACTCCCCAAATCTAATATTCTCTTCCTCCTTAACAAAGAAACATCTCTCTCTACTTCTTCCAGACAGTTGCAGGTCTCAGGAAGTTGGTTACTCTGTTTATTCAGGTCCAGGGCAATACTTGTCCAGGTAGAAAGTAAAGGGAATTTAATGAAATGAAATGAAATGAAATGAAATGAAATGAAATGAAATGAAATGAAATGTATGCTCTGCTCTTGGGAAAGGAAGGACTGCTCTGCTTTGTATGGGCATTGAAGAAGGCTGAGACTGTGGATTTTGTCCACCATGCCCAGCATGGCAAATACAAGTAGTAACAACTCCCTTAGAAGCATATGAAATGCTGATAACTCACATTCTTGTTCTCTGGCCTGGACTGCTGTTTGTAATCTATTTTGTTGCTAAGTGCTGGCAGATAAAGGAGTGAATCTGGACATGCTCCTTATATGGACCAGTGTGATAGATGAATTAAATGGAAGACAAGGTGGGCAGGGGAATACAAAATCTTGTGAAATAAGGCTGTCTCTTGCACACTGCTGACAAAACTTTTGCATTCTTGAAATGCCCTAAGGATAAGCAGAATACACTTACTTGAAGAAGCTTCATGTGATCTTCTGGAACTGTGACCTTATTCCCTGTTCTATATCTATTTTCAGCCAAACTTTAAAAAAATGAAATGGAAGCAAACCAATTTTTTTTTTTTTTTCTATATGTTGTCGAGATTCTGGTAACAGACAGGTTAAAACCTTGTTTTAGCAAGCAAGTGCTCTCATCAAGCTATGAATGCTGAGAAGAATGACATCTGAAAATGACTGGTTGTAATTTACTAATGAGACCAGTAAAGCAAAGCACCTTCTGTCCTTGAAGGGTTATAAACAAAGAAAAGGAAATTGGAAGAAAAACATTACCCAGTGAATGTTTGCTCTGCCTTGCATGATTTCTGTGACTTATCACTGAAGAAAGTCTTTTTCTTTTATACTTAAAATTCAGAAGCATATTTACCTCTGGTTTGAGGTCCACTCTAAGCAAACAGGGTACTTAGTTGAGCTTTTGCTGGCATTTAGGGACACTTGCAATGGGGATGTGTATTGAATATTCAAGCAAAACTCAGTTTGTCAAATATTGAGAGATGATGTGTATTGTGATTTGGAGACTCACCATGACCATTCAAGGGTTGAAAATCTATGCCTTTTTGTTTCTATTTGAGCACAAGCCAGGAATAATGCAGCATGTCACAGGGAATCTTGTTTTCAGTGGACTTACTGGAAAGGTTTGCTTTCTCTCTCAAATCATACTAAGAACTATTCCTGTAGTGTTATGTTGAAAATAGTCATGCAAAGATTCTGAGAATTTCACATGATGTTATGTTAGAGAGCTCCAAATGCCTTTGCAAGCCCATTTCTGTGTCAATTAAAACTATTGGCTAACAGATTTTCACAACTTAGTCTGCCTGTTCATATAATAAAAACAAGTGGACGAATGACTGAATCTGCCCTGAGAAAATTACCCAGCTCTTAGTGATGTAGAATCAGATCATGGGAGACAGATACCACATAACTACTTGCTCAATTTGGTAACAACCCCATGAAGGAAATATCAGACTAATATTTCTGTCTGTTTTTACCTGCACCTCTTTGCATCTTTGCACTTGATGTCATTTATTCAGATCTTTGGAGACATCTGAACTGTAAAGACCTTATTTAAGTTTTGTCAAAGCTGTGGCTCTAAAGGAAACAATCATCTTTGAATGTTCCTTTGCTGTTGCCCCCCATTTGTTATGTAGCTACACATGAGGAATAGGAGGAAACTTGATGCTAAGACTGAAGATGATAATATTTGTACCCATAAAGAGCATCTATTCCAGGAATCCCAGGCTGCATTGCAAACGTTGCCTGTTGCTGCCCTTCAAAGTGCACAGGTATTATTTTACTTTCTCTAAAGGCGGTAGGAGTGAGGCATAAAAAGAAAACTGTTTTATCCAAAGCTGCATCAAAAATTTAGCAACTAAGGGTAATACAAAGAAACTCGTGATCCTGTTTTCACAATTGAATTAGTAGATAACAGACCCACACTATTAAAATGTGTCTAGTGTATTTCCACACAGAACTTTGGGTAATGGGTTGTACAATTCTCTTTATCTTTTACCTGTATCTTCTGAGCTGTGTCTTTATGTCACCATTTTCCAATTCCATCTGACTGAAAACGAGCTACCTTGTGTGGCAAGAATGGGGAATTCACAGGCTTCCCATTTAACATGCTGCAGATGTATCTGTATGACTGTCTCTTTTAAAAGACTCATTGCAGAGAACAACTAAAAATAGATGGCAGGTTGAAATGTATTATATCCCTTTTCAATTGAATAGCTATTTTTAAGGGGGATGGGTAGAGACAGGAAGAGTATATTTGGCTGATATTTATTAGGGAGCTTACAGTGATTAAATGGGACCTGTTCCCTTTGACATTTCACTCTACCCTCCATATCAAATAGATATTCATTCTGTCACTAAATGGTTTCTGATACTAAGATTTGATTTATAGGACTGTGGTGGATTGACCCTGGCTGGACACCAGGTGCCCACCAAAGCCTCTTTATCACTCCCTTCCTCAGCTGGACAGGGGAGAGAAAATACAAGGAAAGGCTCGTGAGTTGAGATAAGGACAGGGAGAGATTACACACCAATTACTATCACGGGCAAAACAGACTCAACTTGGGGAAATTAGTTTAATTTATTACCAATAAAGTCAGAGTAGGATAATGAGAAATAAAAAATAAATCTTACAACACTTTCCCCCCACCTCTCCCTTCTTCCTGGGCTCAACTTCATTCCCAAATTCTCTACCTCCTCTCTCCAGTGGCACAGGCAGATGGGGAATGGGAGTTGCGGTTAGTTCATCACACATCGTCTCTGCCAGTCATTTCTCCTCAGAGGGAGGACTCCTCACACTTTTCCCCTGCTCCAGCATGGAGTCTCCTCATGGGAGACAGTCCTCTTTGAACTTCTCCAATGTGAGTCCTTCCCATGGGCTACAGTTCTTCATGAACTGCTTCAGCGTGGGTCCCTTCCACAGGGTGCAGTCCTTCAGGATCAGACTGCTCCNGGATATCTGCTCCACCACCATCCTCTATGGGCTGCAGGGGGACAGCCTGCTTCACCATGGTCTTCTCTACAGGCTGCAGGGGAATATCTGCTCTGGTGCCTGTAGCACCTCCTCCCCTCCTCCTTCACTGACCTTGGTGTCTGCACAGTTGTTTCTCTCACATATTCTCACTCTTCTGGCTGCCATTGTGCAGGTTTCTCCCCCCTCCCCCTTCTTAACTATGTTACCCCAGAGGCAGTACCACCATGGCTGATGGGCTTGGCCTTGGCCAATGGCGGGTCCATTGTGGAGCCAGCTGGCATTGGCTCTATTGGACATGGGGGAAGCTTCTAGCAGCTTTTCACAGAAGCCACCCCTGTAGTCCCCCTGCTACCAAAACCTTGCCACACAAACCCAATACAAGTACTGATGTAGGTTTTGTAAGGTATTAACTTACAGTGTTTAGAGCTGAGGGAGGAATTTTTAAAATAGCAAACTAAGAAAAAAATTACCCTCTGGAGGCTATGCACAAGTTCATTATTTGACTGGCCTATACAAATATCTCATTTTCTCTCCCTTTAATCCCATTTATGATATAATTCAATAGCTAGATAAATACTGCTAACTGCTCGCTCCAGCATTTCTTATGCTACTGCACTGACAAAATTATTGCTAACCTCCTAATTGTAATATCTACACCTATACTAATAGAGCTATGGTGATTAATTGTAATGCTGAACACATTTTATGTGGGAGAACATTTTCCTAGTGCTTTGCTGTTTAAGCATATATAAACATGTACAGACTTTACAGAGCAATTAAATATTTGGTGAGGAAAGAAAAGTTAAATGAAAAATAAAGAAGCAGTGATGCTGTATGTCTAAAGCAGAGACCAAGAAAAGAGCATAGAGTGAAAAATGTTGAAAACAGTTTGTACCTGAAAGGGTAAAGACTTATTTAGGTTCCAGGCCACACAAAGAATAATTTTTAGGAAATCATAGCTGGTGCAGAAATTGCAAGATTGACTTTTTTCTTTCTGTCTCAGTTTACCTTAAAACCACATTTCAGTTTTGTCAGAGGAGGGTTCTCTAGATCACAGACTGACGACAGGAGGCCCAGTTCCTACAGTCAGCCTTGAACACTCTCAAACTGATCTTTCTCGGATATACACTCAGTAAATGCATAGTGGGGTGAAAGTGGGGTCTGATTTTTTTTTTTTTTCTGGATGGGTTGTCATTACTGGCAGTTTGCAAGGCTGGGATGTTGAAACATGAGTGTTATTTGGAATCAGTAGGCACTAAACTTAGGCTAAAATCTCTATTACACATTGTCTTTTTCTTCCAGTAGAATATAGCAAGTAGTGCTGCTTCTGAAAAGTAATGTCTCCGACTTGTTAAGGAGAATATTTCTGCCTCTGCATATGCAGTTAAGTATCTTGTGCCTGGTTTCTCGCGCCTGTGTAAAGCCTCTGAGTGCACCGCACACAGTGTATTACCAGATGCTAAGCACTCAGACATGGAAGGTCAGGGCAGATTGCAAAAAGCACTACATCTCTGAAAAAAAAGGTGATTGTTATATCTGCAAACTCTTAGCAAGTTGACTGTTGAATAACTGAGGAAGATTTTTCATTCTTTTGTGTTGTAGATGTTACGGACTGTGTGAATGAGGCAAGCCCAATGGTTTTCCTCTTGTTTTCTTGGTATAAATGCTTGATTTTATTGACACTTGTACTATAGTTGCAGTAAATGCAAGATATACTACACTTGATAAATTTCATAACTGAACTTTTTTACAGGGAAACATTGCAAGCTATGGTGCTATTTTAGAAAGAGAGAAACTGAAATGTTTCACTTAGACATTTTCAAAATGAAATATTTATTATTTTTAAAGGACATTATTGAAAAGTGATTTTTTTCTACTTTGCACAAGATATTCCTGTGGGACCAAATTAATAATTTGAAATGTCCATTTCACTGAAAATATATAAAAAAATAATTTTCAGGATTAACACTGAATAGAAAATCCATTGTTTGCTCAGCTGCATAATACATTTGAACTGGGGGCATCATAAGAGCTTGTTGTTAGGTACTAAAATGGGGATATACTTGACTAGAGTTTTACATCTATTAAAAACGAGAACCCAGAATGTAATGCTGTAAAACATGGAGCATCCCAGTATGTGACAGTAGACAATAAAAAATTACCAATGTTCAATATCATTGGACATAGATCAGTACCACTTGAGAAGGGTCAGTGATGAAATAACAGATTCTTTTCTGAAGTAGAAGAGGTGGGTGAAAAAAATGTAATAACTTAGCCCAAGTAATAATAACGAAGCCTTATGAAAATGTGTTTGTTATACTACATTTTCAGTTGCATCAACAGGGATTTACTTATTAGTTTAAGTCATTTTCATTCATTTTTCAGTCTGTGTGAAGACAGAATTTTTAATTAGGAAAGGTCATAGCAGTAGGGATTACATTAATTCAGTGGAATTACATGTAATTAGAATAGTTTTGGAAACAACTGAATTTCATTGTGAAAGTGCTTTAACTTTTTTCATTCACATTTTCAGTAAGCTTATTTAAAACATAGCGCTCAACAAATACCAGATGTATAGCTCAAGGTGAAAAACAATGATAGGAGGCATTTTCTCTCACACTTTTTTAACAGAAAAATAAAGAACTACAGAGCTTTACTGTCTGTTTACAAACATTATATGATTATTTGGAAGTATACCTTAAACATAACTGACAAATAATGGTTCTAGTTTTTTATTTTTCAGCTAGTTGGCTAAGAGTTAGCATGCATTTAATTGTATGTGCTAAAATTAAAGATGCCTTTTTTCTTTATTTTTTTCTTCTCTCTTTCTTTCTCTCTTTCTCTTTCTCTTTTTCCCCCTAGCTATTCTTTCCTAAACCCTCATTAGAAGCTGTGCACCTCTGGGCATTCAACTGAGAAATGTCTTATTATGTTCATGAGAAAAGGAAGCTCAGGTTTGTTTAATATTGTCCATCTTGCAGAAAAAGTGCAGAATAAGACATTTTTGTGAAAGTAACCTCATTTATTTCCCCAAATTAAACTACATAAACTATTTTAAGAACTAATTGAATACCCTTACAAAGCAGAATGGAAGGGGTAAAAAAAAGCCAAAAAAAAAAANGAGAAAGAGAAGGGGAAAAAAAAAAAAAAAAAAAAAAAAAAAAAAAAAGGAAAAAAAAAGCCAGAACTCCATTTCAGTAATTTGTTTCATTCACCCAAGGTATGGGTCCAGAATATACTATGAAGTAAAGGAGTGATCCAGATTGATCCAGATTCTGTTCTCACTTACACTGTGCCATTTCAGGGAGATTAAGAGTTTTTTGTGATACAATTCTTAATAGATATCAAGAAGAAGTCATTAAATGGCCATACAGTGTGAAGAGTAATATAGAAAAACAGATTAAGAGCAGGTCCCTTGAGGCAAAAGAGAAAAGCTGTCATTACTGCAAACTTTCACAAGTGCAATGTGCATCCAGCTTCATAGGCCAAGTGGAAGGAGTACCATTTTCTAAATATAGATACCTTTTCATGGAAATCATACCCTTGGAAAATCATACTCATGGAAACATACCCTTCCTGATGCTTTATAAGAGAGTTGATCATGAGTAGTTAGAAATACACAAAACCTAAAGTTGTAGAAAAAAATTTAAGAGTCATCATATACAGTGTCAGGTGTAGTCATAATGTATGCATTTAGTACTTAACTGTAATCCAGCAATATGTGTCTGAAGGGAGAGAACAGACAGACAGAAAACAAGGAATTTTTGTATGTAAATAGCTGTCATGAGGTCTGGGTAACAAAGATGATGATCTGGAAACCTTCATCAGTGAGAAAGCCAATCCTGAAAGCTGATTGTCAAGCTACTGGGATCATAAAACAAGTGGATGTAAGCTCACAGGACAAAGAAAGTAGCTAAAAGAGATGTGGTATTCTGGAATTCTTTATAACACAAAATTGTGGGACTTTGGATGCATATTAATAAATGTGATGGGAGGTCTATGTACTGGAGGTTTGTCAAACACACTAGTAAAATATTAAAATTTTGTAAAAAGAAAAAAAAAAGTTTTCTAATGGAAATCTCCATGCCTGACATGTTGTATTTTTTATTTAAGATCTCATTAGACTTGATAAATACAAATAATTTACTGGACTAGAAGTTCATGACTGCCCTAGGGGTGGTTTTCATGACCTGATTGCAATCAGTGTAAACAGACAAAGAACAATCCCAAGCAGTAAAAAGGTGATTCTTCTAAATGGGTAATTTTCTATGGTTGAGAAAAATGTAAGCGGAAATAATTGGGAGGAGAAATCAGACAAATATATGAATGAAAAATTTGAATTCTTAATGAAAATGTTAGATAACAAATGAGTAATGATTCAAAGATGCTGAAAAACTTTAGCTGCAAGTCCATCTGTACCGAATGCAAAAGTATAGGTAACAAATAGGAATTAACAGGCATATAGTGAATGGAGAAAGGAGAAAGTAAATATACATCTGTAGAAACTAAGAAGTATGAAATATAGAAAGTTGATAGAGGGATGTGACAACATCAGAGCAAGATTAAGGAGAGTAAATTGGTATTTAACTATATTAAGCAAAAAATAATTCCAATAATAATGAAAGTCCATAAAAATCCCTATAACAACAGTTGTGGTAAAATTGTTGATAAGTATGTGATAATAATTATGCAACAATGAGATAGATCCTTTAAGAAATATTTCTGAAGTGTGGTAAGCCTTTGCTAGATCCAAAACATCAGGAAACTTGGAATAATTGTAATCAAAGGTCTAGGTCTACAACTCAGCAGTCCACAACTTTGATGTAACTGCTTAGCAAATCTTGCTGGGCAAAGTTCCAGAAGGTTGGAACAATGCTAATATTGTGCCAGCATTCGTAAAAGGGATATAGTGGTTGAAATGACTATATGGCAGTGAGTCTGACATCAGTTTGAAGCAAAATAATGAAACTTGTGATGTTAGATTAATTTAATAAAGAATACCTGACAGAAATATAATTAATGTCACTCAGTATGGAAAGGTGGACATTATTAATGGACAAGAAATCTGATTTGATGATTATATTCTTTGTATAAAAAAAACAACCAAGTAGCCATTACAGACATATGCTTTTGTAAGGTATTCTACTGGTTGTTATACAATATTCTAATAAAGTAATAGCGCTATACTTATAAAAAACTCATTACACAGTTTACAAATTAACTGCGAGCTTCCAAAAAGTCATTAATGGAGGATCACAATTCAGTGCCAGAGTTTCTAGTGAAAGTTCACAGAAATGACCAAAATAGCATTAATTTGCTTTGAATACATCTGTAGAAAAGATACAATCACTTCTATGAAATGTATGGATGCTTCAAAAACTAGTTGTGAAGTGGCTAACGACATGTTAATGAGTCAAAATAGAAGAATTTGGATTATTCTGTAAGTGGGGCATTAAATGCAAAGAAATGCATTCTGAAATTTTAAATTTAATCATACAGTTACAGAACCAGGGCACATAGGCTGAAACTAAAACATGGTAGCTATATCCTGGAATGTACTGTCTCACAAAAAAAAAAACCCAAAAAAAACCCAAAAAGGATAATATGTAAGAATGGACAGTGTAGCCTGCATAAAGAAGTAGAGTAAGAAGTCAGCCTTTCCCTATGCATATAACACTGGGGAAACTAAAACTGGATGACTGCATTCATTTTCTGGCATCTATATTCTTAAAGCACATTGAAAGATTGGAAAGGGCATAAAAAAGAGCAGAGGAATAGTATTCTTCAGAAAATTCCTTTGGTGTGAATCTTAAAGTTGTCAATCTTTGTTGTTTAGTGAAAAGTAGTTTGAGAAGTGACTTGCATTGCAATCAATAATTTCATGAAAAGACTGCTCAATATTAAGAAGCTGTTGAGTGTAGCAGAAAGAACCTAAATATCTGGAAGCTGAAAGCAGGTAATGTAAGCTGTATCCTCTGGAATGAACCATCAGAGGAAGCAGTGGTTCTCCCTCTCTTTATGTTTTCAGATCAAGACTGGAAGAAACAGGCAAGTCCTTTTAATCAACAAAATCTAGGTACTATTCATCTTCATTAAGTTCTAATGTTTCTTCCAAATATCTGATTTCAATTGAAAGAGGAACTCAGTGCCTCCTGGCCCAACTTTGCTCTGAACACACAATGCTACATAAACCAAGATGCTGCCTCTCCCCTGTACTTGGGAATAAAATTGCATGTGGGCTGCTTAGTCAATTGGTAAAATTTCATGATCTAGTCAGATTTCTGTGTTCTGAACTTAGCAAGAAGTGGGATCACAGTTCAGCAGCAGGCTTTGGCCCATGCTTGGGTTATGGTGGTGTAGTGGTGAATTAAATTCACAAGGCATGACTCCTAGCCTCTTCCTCTCTCCTGCTGAAGGACATAGCAGCAGACGGCTGTGGGATGCACATGCCTGTTTTTCACTCAGATGCATCAGCAATGCTAGCTAAGTACTCTCCAGGGCAATGCGTGTGGAGGTGTTGTGCCTCTGTTCTTCTCATTCTCTCCTCATCACGAAAGGGCAGTGGTTCCCACCTCTGACCTTCCCATTAATGGTTTGGATGCATTTGGCTATCTGGGCTGCATTCGCTGCTCAACTAGCTGTCTCCTGTCTGCTTCAGGGAAAAGGCACAGGCCAGATGGTGATGCAGGGTCAAAGCACTGCCAGTGCAAAATCGTTATCATTAACTACATCTCCCCACAAATAATACATACTTTTTTTTGTCAGAATGAAATCTCCCTTGTGAAATGTTAAAACTTTACTGTATAATAATTCTGTTAGAAAAAAGCTCTTTCGCCACCAACAACTCCACCTGATTAACTAAGAACATAACTGTTATCAGGCATGGCAGTGGAATTTATTCTTTATTTTTGAAAGTAAATCCAGCTTAACATCCCCTTAACCTTCACAGAAAGCTCATGTTCTTAGGTTGGAATCATGCCCTTAGTATCCATACTTGATGGCTTCACATGATGTCCTGACTACCCATATGTACGTCCATCTGTTAGGCTGGCACGGTGCCCTCCCACAAGTTGCTGGACTCTTGCCCTAGGCCATGGCTGGGGACTGAATACTTACTTAATACTTCATGTGACTTCCTGTCTGTGTGGACGTGATGTGTGTGTGCTGTGACCCTCCTGTTTGTGATGGGCAGGATGGAAGATATTTGCCCAATTTGCTTCAGGCAAAATAGTCTAAGTGCAATTCAGAACATCTTTAGGTAGGGAATTTTTGCGAGAAAAATGGTAAGCAATTCCCTGGAGTGAGTTGGATTTTTTAAGCTGAGTATCTAAATCTAAACAGTTTAATAGCAAAATATTGCTTTTTGTTAGGAAGAAGTGCACATTCTACAAAAAAAATTAAAAAATAAAATGCTGAATAATATTAATGAGGCACACCATTGACAGACCCTGGAATAAAGTTTTCATGCACTAAACACTAAATGGAGGAGGATTGGAAAGGTATCCTTCCTAGAGGACTGGCGTATTGAAAGTCCTCACATAGTGTTCTAGCCTGCTTGGCATGATTTTATTTTGCCAGCTTTGTTTTTCAAATTGAACACAATTGTTGACTAAATAGATAAATAAAATTGTGCTTCTCTTGTCAACTGCTTCTGTATGGCATCTAGTTCAGACCACGCATCCATTTCATCAAAATGGGTGATTCCAAAGTCCTGTCACTGCAGACCCTACAGCTAGTGACTCAGGCTGTCCCCCATGAGCTGCTCTGCCTGCTGCTTTTCCTTTCTGTCACTTATGCATGCTTCTTCAGGGCTCCTATTAGGCTGTAGATCCCTTAGCATCTCTTGGCAAACGGTACTATACAGTACACACTCACACGCTTGGCTTCTGATTTACTCTGTTGGGACAAACTAGGACAGGAAGAAATATACATGTAATAGAGGAATTTCTAAGGCAAAAGCACGTCAAAACCAAATGAATACCTTTGCAAATTGATAAAATTGTTCCTGAAATATTTTTCCTAATGTTTCCTAGAAGCTGAAAATTTGGTTGCTGCTCAGAGAAAGAATTTGCTCTGGCTCATGTGCTCTTCTGGGAGATTCTGGCACATTCCCCCCCACCCATGAACCTTTTTGTAGAGAAACTAGTGAATGAGGCTCCAAGTTTAAGACCTTTTATTTGCCATCTTGGCTTTCAATATCCTGTAATAGTCCATCAGCCTTCCTTGGACATCTGTTTCAAATGCATTACAGTAACCTGTTTGAGACATAACCTGCCTCAGGCATAGTGCAAAATGGAATTCATAATACGAAATGATGCAGTGTTCGCAGTCACAGCCCACTCTGTCAAACTGCGTGTTCCATGTGCTGGTTCTTAAGACAACTTTCATAATTTATTTAGGTATCTGTATGGGAAATGAACTCTGCTGATGATCTTGCTCTGTTTGTATAGGCTGAATTGCAATGAAATCCTGGCTAATAATCAAGAATAAAAAGGGTTGATGCTAAGTCATCATATATCCAGTCTTGTAAATATCCTTTAGCAGAACCCTGTCAAATATAAGTCAAAACATATTTCTCTCATAATAGTCAATTTGCTGCATTCAGTCCTTGTTGATTTTGAAATTTAGTAACTCTCGGCATTGATTATCTTTCAACTTGCTAAACTGATGACCTTCAGCAACCGAGTAACATATATCTTCTTTGTATTAACCAAACATCTCATTTTAGATTTGTTGCTTCTATGGAACTTCATAAAAAGTATGGATGTGTGACTTACATGTAGCTAATTGACTCATTGAAATCGGTGGCTGGCAATTTTAAGTGCTTCAGTGTCTTAGCTGTACAGTCCCCTTGAACTTGTATGTACTGAAAACACACATACACACATGCATGTATATAAACCCATAAGTGTTCTGTACATGAAACACTGCAATCAATGGTCAAGATTGTATGACACCTTTTATTGTAAAACTGTATTTTTTACAGGTGAATCATTCAGCTTGACTTTTTTTATTGGCTATTTTCTTCCAAAGCTATAACTTTATGGGAGTTTTGCATAGAATCAGCGAGTTCATGAAAATAAGACAAGTGGGCATTTCTGGCAAGGGACTGGAAGGGAAACTTAATTTCAGGTATTCTGAGTTATCTTCTTTTGCAGGTTATAGATGCATCTTAGGGAAACTAGTCCCGATCGGCAATAGTTAAATACCCTGTAGGGTTGCTTGAATAATTCATTCATGATATGCAGAACTGAGCAGTTGAAAAAAAAGAATAGTAAAATAATGAGAAACATGAGTGCAGAATATAACACTCAAAACTTCACACTGTACCTTCATTGTAACATTAAAGTTTGGTAGATGGGGAAATGAATGATCAGACCTAAAATTCCACTTTTATTTTTCTAAATGCCTGAGATAACGTTATTTTTGTGAAAAACTTAATGAGTCTTACAGATTTTATAGGCTGAGTCACCTTTAGTTCAAGAAATTAAAATGTGTAAATTACATTTGATTTGTGTCATTTCCAACATTAATACCACAAATTTTAAAATGGTCTATTTATTGAAAATAATTTTTTAATATATGCAATATGCATTTTTCTGTGGAGTGCAACCACTATACTCCACTGTAAGCTCATCCTTTTCTAATTGCAGTAGTTAAATCTGTGGTAATCTCCTTTGCAAGTATGGCATAGAACATGTTATAAATACCACAAGAAGGGCAAAATTTACTGTGTGGTAAAGGTCAAAATGATAAAACCCATAAAGAGTATAATGAAGCCCACTGGCTGGGATTCAACTAGACACTTAAGTAGATGACAATATTTTAGCTTGTGAGAAGTCCCATTGACTTAAGTGTCTTACTGAATATTGTCAGTAATGTGTACTTTGTGTATTACTTTATTTATCTTTATATTTTTTAGACATTACAGTTAAAATCTTGTGCTTTGTGCAGATATCTGAAATGACACTGGAAAAACTGAAATATTTACTAAGCCCCTTGTGTGTGAGAAAAATTAAATAAGATTTGGAAAAATATTTTAGGAAAACAAAATCCATCTGTACAAATGTGTAATTTGAAGGCAAATCTGAACTCCCGCTCTGGCTTTTTTCTACTTTTGAAAAACTTCTTTTTGGGAGTTCTCCTCATATTTCACTCCTGCTTACGTCAGGCATTGACTCTGAGAGAGGCAGAGGAAGGTAGCTGAAGCCCTCCACCTTTCTGTGGCAGCACCGCAGCCCTGTGAGTCAGCAGCATGGCTATACCCACCCTGAATGTCACTGTGTCCTGTTGATCAGCAGGGTACCTGAATTTCGGCATACAGCAGTATGTGCTTACTCTGATCACTTTGCTTATCTTTACAGGACATTCCATATACCCCTGTAAATCTGGGTATAAGGAAACTGTAATGCTCCCTTAATGCAGAAGCAAATCAGGCTTTGTGGCCCTGGGCAAAGAGATAGCAAACAAAGTCTGCTGCTGCCTATGTGGCAGAAAATTTAATTCAGTTCAAGGGATTTTGAAATTAATTTCAGTGTCCAGAAGATGAGCTTGATTTTCTTTTCACTAACACAGATCTTGAATGAGTTGCTCTTGATCTGTGCAAATGTGAGAGAGGATTTCATACCCATGCTGTGCATTTTCAAAATCAATTTCACAATTGCTTTGTATCTCACTTTCGAGATTCCAAATTAAGCTAAGAACTGGTTCAAAAATTGTGACAGAAATACTTTCCTGTGAGAGTTTTGACTAATGTAGGATTTTCATAAAATTATCTGGGGAGAAATTTTGACTTTTTCTTGGAAAAAAGCAACAAATGAAAGAAACAAATATAAATGGCCTTTGTGAAAACTTAATCTTTCAAATGTGAAATACTAAACTGCTACAGTGCCAGGTGTAAGTTGTAGTTCATTTATATTATACCCTCCTTGTATTTGCTGGATTCTCTGGCCATGCTGCATCTCCCAAGACACCTTATAATTGAGTAATTCTTAGAATAGGCAAAGTACTGTAGAAATGTTTCTATAAAAAAACCAAAAAATCCCCAACCAAAACCAAACCAACCAAACTTCCAATGGCTGAGAAAACGAAAATAATTCCATCTACATTGATTTGATATAAATCTAAAGGTTTGATTTCATTTCTTCTTAAGGGGAAAGTATCTTTCAGGCTTCCTTCAGGTTTATAAAGTTTGCATACCTGAGGCTAGCTGCAAAATACTGATTTTAATAGAGTGTACCTGCTGTGTACAGTTATAAATAATGTGTCCAAATTTACATCTCTCAATTGGAAACAGTTTTGGTGGAGGTAAAAATTTTCTCACTGTAGAACTCTCAGGCTGTTCCCTTTTCTTGGGCAACTCCAAAGTCAGAAAGACTCAACTCAACTACAGTATGACTCTAGAATGACTATACATACCCTTTGAAAGGCAAAATTATTTTCACTTCAGGGAATGCACTTTATCTATGTAGTTTTGAAGTTGTGCAGTATTATTGTTCCTCTGTTCAGGTTTGTTGTGTGTTCTAGCTAATCTTGTGCTATTACTGCAATGGACTTCTGAAACTCCCTCTCAACCCTGTGTTGCCATTTGACACCCAAGAAAAGCAGAGGCTAACCTCACTAAACTATAACCGTCAAGGGAACTGCAGAGGTGGATGGAACCAGAAATTAATCTGACATGGGAAAAAAGAGTAGGAATACTACATGTCCTGCAAGACAGCAGTTTTCAGGCTCAAAGGGAAGTCTAGCAAGCATTCCAGATTGAGAAGTCTGTAAAAGTCAGTGGAAAAGAAAAAAAATTCCTCTCTCTTCCCTGCAAAAGTCTATTGCCTAAAACAAGATAAGCGTTAATCAAGTTTAAAGTGTGCCTGAAAAATAAAAAGTCAGTTCAGATCCAGCTAGGAATATATTCTGCTAATCCATCCATGAGTCATGTTAGCATGCTAGGACGCCCAAATCTCAATTTCTATCTTTGCTGGAATTTGCTATTGCAAATTAATGTTACTTTAATGAAGCATGGGAGTGTGTATTCATGTCTTGTAAAGACAGCTGTATATAACATTGGAAGTCAATGTCAGAAGACCAAGACCACTATATGCTGCTCACTAAACCTATATTGATCTTGGGGTAGGGATGGGGGGGTGGGGAAAGAGTAATTTTTTTTTTCTGAACTACACTGTTGGAATATACTTGCAGTTGAAAGGATACCATAAAGTATTGACATTGGAAAAATAGGTGACATAAGCCAAAGACTAGTATTAGAATCCTATAAATTAGAAAATTAGGAGCTGTATTGCTTGCACAGTCTAAATTAACATACGTAGTCTAAAGTAACATACGTGCATATATTGTCAGTGCAAATTTTGAAAAATTTTGAAAATTTATGAAAAATTTAAAGGGAATATTTATAAATAACTTACAAAAATATAATAGATATTACTTTTTCTAGTAATTTATAAGTTACTATCAGTGAGATTTTTATACATGATTGATTATTGTAGTACATTACAGCTTATATTATAATTAAGTATTCATACACAGGAATATATAAATTTGTAATGGCAGTCATGTACAGCATTCTGTAGCATGTCTGGCAATAATTTATTAATGAAATTGTGTATTCAATTAGTATTGTATTATTTGCTAAAAGACTTCTATAGATCCAGATCTGATCTAGGAGCCCTATAACTCTGATACACAGTGCTGTTGCTGTTCAGAAATGCTGAGAATAGTATATAACACTTGAGGAATAATTTTTTGCTAGACTGTGATCTTCAGACTGGTTCCTACAGAAGTATCACATGGGTCATGTCTTGATGCAATAGAAGGTAGAGAAGTGAAGGTAGGAATACAATACTTCACTAAAGTGTTTTTGCACTCTATCCATTTCACTAACCCTATCCTAATCCCTGGAGCAAAATTTGTAAGTTTTTTTTTTCTGTTTTGCTGTTGCCTATATTTCCTACCCACATTAAGAGTCAGTATGACTGTTTTTCGGTTATAAATAAACTGTTATTGTCAGAACTCCAGTCCAGTGTACAGGCTGTGTTCCAGTTTGCAGTTAGAATGCTTTGGACATCTATCATCTGGTGCCTATTTCTTTTCACACAGCAGAGGCACAGCTCTCTCTAGTTTCTAGTTTTCACCCTGCGAGTGTGAATCTAAAATGTACCCTTGAAATGGCTTAGGCAGGTTAATAATTTTGTGAAAGCTGGCATGGTACTTAATGCAGAGAAGGACAAATTTACATTTTCATAGTAAACATTTGATTGTGTGTAATTCCTTCTAGTCCTGAGCTCTTCATACTTTTGTGCCAGCATTAGAGTAGAATACTGCATATCTAGGATTGTCAAGCAGTAAAATACAAAATGTGAATAACTGTCAGCATTTCTTTTCTGAATCACACAGGGCTGTTGTCCAGCACTATTTAATATATCATTATTTATTATTTTTCCTTTGCAACTCTCATCTGCCAGAAATATTCAGCTTTATTCACACCCTCAGGAAACACAAGGAGACTCTTCTACACAGTCAAGATACATTGAAATTTTGCCTCTTATGTAGACAGAATATCCCCTAAGGGACAGCATAACATCTGTGCTTTCTGCCAATGTGAGAAAACTGGTCATGCTACTGAAAAACAACAATGGTGGCACAGGCAATCTACCTTGTCCTCCAACCTTTTCCCTGCTGCTGAACAAAGAAATGAAAATTATCTTACACATCAGTTGCACTAATAAATTTTCTCATCTGTTAGATGCGATGGAGTTAGAAACAATTTCCTTGATAGTTCTCCAGCTGTCAGTCCTAAGACTTGAGTGGAGGGAGAATTTTAGAAAAAAAGTATATACTGGTCCTTCTCCCAGGAAAGCTGGAGACATGTTAGGAAATAAAATATTCATAGAACTAATAACAGTACTTAGCCTCTCAAAACCCTCTATATGCTGGTACAAAGTACAAGCAAGTACTAGCAAAAGATTTAAAAATTACATCCCTACTACCTGTATAAAAATTTTGAATGTTAAAAAAATATCAGTGTAAAGGGCTCACAATATGATCTCTAAAACTTAGAAATTAATTAGAAGTGGTATTTTCATGAATAGCGTAGATAGCTAAGGAGAGTTTGCCTGAATATCTCATTATAATTGAGTAATGATAGTTCAGTGACTGGTAGTTAACTGATGAAATCATCTGACTTCTCTTGTATCTTCCTGTTGCCTTACATTCTTAAATATGCAGGCAATTATTTTTTTCCTTATTTTTTACACAACTTGACCCTCTTCTAACGGGTTGGTCTTGAACAGTCAATATCCTGCCCCCAAGACTTTCTGCTATGATGCAATATCATATTTAGCAACTTCCACATATGAACGGCAGATGGTTTGAGCTATATAAGCATATGTGGCTGCATGTTGCCATCCTTTAGTTCTGTTTAACCCTTCAGCAGCTCTTTGCCTTTGCCATTTAACAGTCTTGCTTGGAAATGGGAGGGAATTCAAACTGTGAAAACTTGAATATTTTTTACTGCTTACACTAGTAGGTTTTTTTTTTTTTTAATATTATTGTGATAGTTAAGAATAATCTGCTTGACTGGTCAGTGGGTATGGAAGTCTGTTTTGTTTCCAGCTGCTTACAGCTCCTCTGTGTTTAACAGCAGACAGACATGGGAAAGTATGGTTTGGTAGAAGTCACAACACATCAGTTGTGAGACAATGCTTCCAGCCACTGCTACCAACCCCAATTTTATTCATTCTGTCCCACTTTGTTATTATTTTCTCTTCCTGTTTTATGCAATAGCAAGGAACTCTACTGGTCTGGTTGTTGATAAATGAGCAATTTTTTATTATTATTTATTTTTTTTTGTGCTGAATCATTTTACTTGGAAATATAGAAGTGCTCTACATGTTTCTTATCAAAATACTTATGTTGGATGGTTTTGACGTTGCTTCATTATTTAAAATGTCAGAAACAAACAGTCATGACTTATATGAGCTATGCTGAGTGCTTAGCAACAGAGATATGAGTATATATGCACCTGCTTTCTGCATCTTTCAGGAAGCTTGCAGCTAACCAGATTTCCTCCAAAAGGCACTGGCATGGAAGAGGAGTTGCCTGCCAGCCTTGTGGTGCTTCAGTGGTTGGGGTGCTCAAGAGCAGCCCTTCTCGTGCAATGTGGGACACGGTGCAGGCTCACCATAGCTTAGGGTAGATCCGTCTCTAACTACAGTATAAACTAGAACATGCAATTTGACTTCTCTCCTTGAACCTGAGGCACTTAAGCCGTATCAGAACTTAGCTTGAAAACATTTCTAAAATGTAGTTGGTATTACCACTGCCTTCCTAGGCAGATACTTATCTTGATTGCAACCTACTCCTGTATTTTGGAATGAGACGCAGAAATTCAGTAGCCTCCTTACCAGTGCTTTGGCTTCCCTAGATCAAGAAAGAAACTACGCAGCTTTCTACTGATCACATCACTCAGTCTGAGTGAAGGCTGAGTGTCCTGACTGAATTCTTTGATCAAGGCCTGACTTTAAATAGCTCCTGGGGTAGCAGAAATAAAGGCAAAAATGTAGTTTTATGTGGAAGAAGATCCACTGTTAGTTGATCTGTCTACAAATGCAAGAGCTCAGACTTGCAGTAACTCACTGGAAGACTTGGATTACAGTGATTTCATGTGGCATACATAATAATCTTTTCTGTTCATTTTTGAACGTACAGGAATTACTTTCCCCACGTATGTTTTTCTGTAACTATATTTTTGCATTAGCTGGTTTTGTTTACAACATTTGAGGAAGTAATAACTACTTGCTAAATACCAGTTTTATAATATGCTTAAAATATACAAATTGCTTTCACCAAAGCAATCACCTTTTGCCCCTAAAGTACTGATCACGGATGAAGTGTAGCCAGACAGCACTTCTTTTTTTCAACAGGAAAGATTTGTAATACTAGCATGATTAGCTGCCTGCATCTGTTAGCTGCTGGTTTTAAAAAATACTTTGTAGTGTTTATGAAATATATCTGACTCAGTTTACATATTCATTAACTGTAAAAGCTTGTAGAGAAAGAGAAAAACACTAGAAGTTTAAAAAACCCACTGTCATAGTTTTAGTAAATTAAATGGAATTTATAATCCCTTTAGGCTGTCCATATAACTACTCAGAAACCACTGGTGCTGAATGAGAGAAGGAAATCCCATTTAATTTCTGCCTGTCTCTGTCCACCTTCACACCTACCCTGGTATCTAAATATGACCCCAAAAGCATATGGGAGGAATTAAATGATAGAAATGGCAATTAGGTATCTGATTCTCAATTATTTTGCTACAAAAGTTGAAGAAAATTAGACACCAAACTACTATGTGTTTATATCTGTTCCTGCCTATTAGTATACTCTTTCAGTGAAAACACATACTCAATCAGGCTAACAAATTAAATGCCACATTTTCACTAGACTTCCTTTAATAAATACTGGTGTTAAAAAGGCTATTGTAATAAGGTTTTGTTAACCATATGATTACTTAATTTAATATAAAGACTATTGCTTATAACATCTTCAAATAAATCTAAAAATATTTTCAACAGCAAGCATTACAGAGATGCTTGAGGAAAGGAGGTTTACAAAATGCATCACAATACTGAAGAAATGAATACAGTAGTTTGCCACAAGAAAATTAATGTAAATGGACTTTATTTTATTTAAGTGTTGCACAAAACCAGTGTACGAGCATTTATTTTCTTGTCAAATGAAGGATAATGAAAAATAACTCCCCAGCTAAAATATATTAAGCCGTATTTCAAAATAAATACAGTGGATATTGTGCAAGAAAGAGTAAAGTCAGTGAAAGTCATTGAAACTGAAAAGTTTTGGGTTTTGGTTTTTTTTTTTTTTTTTAGATAAAGTACTGTAATTTCCTGTGTGGAATGGAAATGAATGAACTTTCTGCTAAAACATCAAAATAACCTAAGGTGCATAGTTGGGAGAAAGATGTTTCTTTAACCTTTTTTTTAACTGTTTAACCTTTGCTCTAATGCTGGAGCAGCTCCATCAATGAGATGCTACTGAAGAGCAGCAGCCTGCATCTTATCACGGTGATTTGTCTCCTTGCTCAGAACTACTCTGTACAGCAAAATGAGAAAGCCCATGGCTACAATTGCTACACCAGCTAAAGCTGACAAGGTGCTAGTTTGGTGGGAATTTTCAGAGAAAAATTGATGATTAAAGGAGCCACTGCTGAAACTGATGCTGCAGGGCTGAGAGAGAGACATGTCTATTTGTGAGACAAACAGGCATGCAGACATGCATAAACTGAGACTGTAAGGATTTTTTTTATATCAGGACTTCTATCTCATAGCAATCAGTTTTATCTCATATTATTGCCACCACACCTTAGCCTAGATTTGTTTTTTTTTTCCATCCAGTGTAATTTTTGCTTTCTTTAAAATATGTTTTGACTTCAATTTTGTGCTACAGAACTCCAGGGCCACTCTTGGATATCCTGCTACTCTCCTCCACTACATTTAAAAGTGGAGGGAAGATTCTAGATACAGATGGATGAAACCAGTACCCAGGGTCAGCCAGAACAAATTGCAGCCATTGAGGAGTGGCAGACTGGTGACAGTGAAAGAAGGAGGAGAGAAACTTTGGGTTGCCTGTACGCAGAAGCCATTCATGTATAGCAACAAAGCATAGGAATACCCAGTTATCAAATTCACTCACAAATGCACGAACCTGTATGTGAAACAGAGGCATCCTGGGTTGAAATAATTTATGACTTAATGTAAAAGCTGTGCAGATTTGTTTAGTTTCAGTGCAAGTTTGAGAGATTTTAAAGATAGCAGCAAATATTTGAAAGTTTGATCAATCCCATATTTTTTTTTTCCAAGTATGTTTTCATCTTGAAAAGGTGTTAAAAATTGAAAGTAGTTTGGATTGTGTAGGATAAAGAGATAAGAAAAAAGATTTCAGAGAAACAAGTTACAATGGTTGTAACTGTTCTCAAGTAAAGCTCAGATTCATAGAGCAATGTAGGTAATTAGGCATCTAAGAGTCTCAGTAATTATTTAGAGTTACATCTCTAGAACACCCTGTCCCAGTCAATTTCAGTGAGGGAAATTTCCCTTCCAGATCCTTTCTAGGTCAGATCATAAAACTGGTTTTCTCTGATGACAGCTGCGTACTGTGAGTCCATGATGACAATTTTTCTGCTCAGAAGGAAGAGAAGCATACACAAAATACAATAGAATGCACCATAAAAAATATTAAAATGCAAGGAGACAGTTTTGGATAGACTGCTGAAAATTTGGGGGGAAACTTTTTTTCCCAGAATATATAAATTTTGCACCTTTTTTTTTCTTTTCTTTCCCCCAGAATAAAGCTACATTCCGAACTTTCACAGTCCTGACTGGAATGGAATTTCTGTCCTCAGCAGTTCTAGTAATGAGGAAAAGGTCATATACATTTTCCAGGGAGATGCAGCATAAGGGTGTTTGACTGACTGGGTTTCCATTGGGCTAGGAAAGTAAGTGCTGAATTCTTCAGGCTGCTGCTTCTCAGAACATAAATTATTCTTGCAGTGAAGAAATGTGTATCACATGCTCTCCCTGGTCATTTGTATAAGAGAATTCTTTATGTCATATTTATACAATATTTGATAGGAAAGGAATTACACTTGATGAAATGTGTAAGGTCTGCACATTTGTGAGGTTTTTGTAAATGATATGTAAAAAACTTTTAAAGTATTGCATACGATACTTATGATCATTAAATGTGAGTACTTGCTTAGAAATCGCTGGTAGCTAATAAAGTTTTTCATCTTCAAAAGTATATTCATTACTAAAAGATTTTCAATAAATAATTTTTTGTCTACTTTACATGTTAACAATTTCAAAGAGCAGTCACCATCCATATGAATAGCAGTTTGAGGCAGTGCAGCTGAAGGCTACATTCTGCAGAAGTTTTACATCAACTTAAGCCGACGTTTCTCCAAAGAGAAGCAGTCCTGGCCTGTCTTGGTTTGCTAATTTCCACTCTATGCAACCCCTTCCTTTGTGCAAGTACAGATGATTGTGTGACTATGTGAAACCATAGTGAACTAAAATTAAACTGTTTTTTGGCTGGCTAATATTAACTCAGTTCTCCTCCCTCTTCCAGATCACTAGAGACACACACATCCCATTGTGTAAGGGGGTAACATGGGGTCAAGAATAAGCACTTGAAGCAGACTGAGGACATGACTCATTCTTTCAGCATCAGTGACAAACTGTTTATGGTTACAGATTCATTTTCAGAAACAGTTAGTCGTAATTACCTTATTAAATAGATTATACAGGGTCAATTCTTTTGCCAGCACTGGGCATTTCTTTGGCAGTATCAAGCAATAGAAAGCTCCAGCTTAAATTTTGCCTCAGCTGTGTGTACCCGTTGAGCCTACAATATGATTACCTTTGTTTTGGCCAAGGCAGTGCTGATTATTCCTTAAATGATAATATTAACAGGAGAAAAGTGTATATTTTGAATTAATCTTTGATTGCTTTCATTGATGCCTAGCCTTTAAGGACTGAAACCTGCCATGGACAAATAAGGTATTCAGTGAAATCCTGTAGGGTTTACGCAGGCCTAGTTGTAAAGTAATGTTACCTACTGTAATACAACAAATTTTTGAAAGAGAACACTTACTATAGACTTAAAAGCAGCTCATACTGTGACACTGTTTCAAGATGATTGACTGTGATAGTTACAGATTGGTTGAAAAGCATTACAGGATATGCATTATATATCAAGACATTATAAATTATGAGAAACTACTGTCAGGCAAGCAATTATGATAGCTCATCATGCAATGCTAATTACAAAATGTCTGGAAAATACCTTATCTACATTTATGAAGCTTCCTGCATTGATCAGTGAAGTAGATATGACAGGGTAAAGAGTAGTGCTACGATTACTAAAACCTGAGTGAAACAGGTATCTAAATGGCACTTGAGAACTACTCACAAATGTATACCAGTGCAGTACTAACCTGTGAAATGAGTGGTGTTTGAAAGTGGATTTTGTGACCTTGGAACAGCTTTTAGATCAGTAAATTAGTTTTGCTCAGGTCCTCCAGAATGAATAGTATCTTCCCACATAAACTGATGATGGTGATACTCAAAGCTAGCAGCTAACTAGGAAACAAGCTGTGTAAAAGACAAACAAGATCCTAAAATGCATTTCATAAGGTACATACGGATGCCACTTGTAGACAAGAGAATGAGAGGCTTATCTTGCTGAGAAAAACTGATATGTAGCCTTACAAAGTGAAGGTTAAGGGGGCAGGCAAGTCCTGTATGGAAAGACATGAGGATGAGATAAGAAATATTTGAGCCAAAGTCAATACCAGCCGCAGAAGAAATGGTTATTAGTGGCTCAAGTACACACCTCAGCTGAAAATTAGATAAAGGTACATAATCATTGAAATAATCAAGTTCTAAAAGAGCCTTTCAAGCAGTTGGTCCAAAAATCCTAATTGTTTTTAAGTTGGAACTTAGTAAATTTAGTAAACAGATTATGTGGTACAATTCTCTGGAATAGAAGCAGATGGGACTTGATGCCATCAAAGTTCTTTCAACTTTAACATTCCTGTTACAGCTGAATTACCTTCTAACATCTGCTTATCAGTCAGCTTTCCCATCCCTTCCAATACTTTTGATAAACTCAAGGGATTATTTTTATCCTTTGCTATGGTATTAATAGCAAGTCAATGGATATTTCCGTTTACCTCCTCATCAGTGTGTCGATGATTAAATGTGTCTGCATTGCATTATGCAATATCACTGCTGTTCAGACTGGAGTATTCTTTTCTGCTGACTAACAAATATGAAAATAATTGAAAAATTGAGAAGAAAGTTCTTTTCATGTCTACCGTCTTTGCGGGTACCGTAGAAAATCTACTGTTATTTAGAAGCTACAGGTTATATATGATTAGAAGGGCAGCCTCTCTAAGTCCACAGCTTCCTTTTCTACAAATAATGGCATAAAAGTAGCTAAAGCTGTGGCACCATTTAGAATGGAATAAATAGAAGTGAGCTACCCCTAACACAGACTAGTTATAGATTTATTCCTCTGATGCACAGCAAGGAATTGTACATCTCTTTCTTGAAGCTTAGAATGAACTCTCAATCTGTGGAACTCTAAGATATCATGGTATGAAGCTCCCTATTTGTGGCATCCCTAAAGTGGATATGCTTAGAAATTTTGGAATATGGAGAATTATTGTAGAATTTTTAGATTTATTTTGCCTCAGAATAGTATATTTTAAATTATTAGTCACATCTTTTGAATTTTGGAATTGCTCTTCTTAGTTCATAAATGATTTGTTAGTCAGATAATCGTACCTATGGAATACGTAGATATTTAAAAAAAAAATTGTGAACAAGTGGGTTATACAGTACTTGAGAACTGCTGCAGTCTAAATTATTAACAAATCTGTCACAAACAGTACTGCTAAATTTAAAACAGTGATGTTTCCTTTGCATTTTACATTATACACTAAGAATATTTGCTAGCAGCAGTTGTTCCTGGGCAAGGGATAGAGAGTCATTAACTGTTAGCTATCTCGTATATTGGAAATTTGTCAAGAACTGTAACAGTACCTGTGTGTCATTAGAGTCATAGTGTCATATCCTAAATTACCTGTAATGCTAAGCGAAGCTAGTAAGGTCATTCTGCACAGAAATAGGCTCGCGTTCCACTATATGTATCTTTATGCTAGTTTGAATGTATCTGATTGCCACTTTTAGTTAAGCATTTAAGTTTTAAATGCAACTATTTTCCTGTAAACACACATTTTGTTCTCTACTGTTAGGATACTAAATATAGATTTATTGATTTGAAGAAAATATCACGGGCTTAGAAGAAATAAATGAGTATCATGATTGAAAATCTTTTCTGTCACTTGGGATAGGTTGTATTTTTAGCTTTGGGAGAAAAGCCAGAAGGTAGTTCAAAGCCTGACCTTTACTCTTCAATAATCAGACTTATATATAGTGTTTTACTGGACAGACCTTCATAAAAAGGCTCCAGGTCCTTGGTCTCCCTATTCTGCTCATTGAAGTAAAAGGTTTCAGTTTTGGAAAAGCATACTTTGCTTGCAAGTAGGTGTGGTAAATATTATTCTAAAAGCAATCCATTCCTTATCTCATACTCCATACATTTCCTGGATTCAGGGAGAAGGCATCTTCACATAAGTGCCTATTTTGTTTGTTCTCTCAAATGGTATATGCCTGCTTGGCTGTATACTTTTTTGCTTATTCTTTCTACAGTAAGTGAAATATTTGCAGCTTGTATCTGGCTGTATTTGTGCTGCTGCTCCTTTGCTGATCCTCTGCTGCTCCTCTTTTCAAAAGGAAATACCTTATTCTTACTGGAAAGACCTGAGAAAATAAAAAACACCTATGTAGCTTTGTTCTAATTGAGAAAGGCAAGGATCATTAATCATCAAAAAGGCTCCAAACATGTTCACTTTCTCAGATTTAGTACATCATAAACAGCAACATGTACTTGCCTCTAGGGCTGACTTGACCTATGTATTAAGCTTGCTTGCTGTAAATGTGTCATATCTCCATAACTGTTTAAAACTTTAGAAGAAATAGAAACAAAACTCTGTGTTAGAATGGAATACAAAACTTTCAAGAATATTCCTTGTCTATCAGTAGTTTCATCAGATGGTTATAATTTTGCAAGAGTCTTTAAAACTTTTAACAGTGAGCCAATACAGAATATACTTGGTTTAAAAGTATTGCAAAATTTTCTGAGCAAAATCACCTATTGCAAATCATTGCTCTTTCATCTCTGGCTGTGTAGAATGCAGCGTTTTGACTGGGATTAGTAACAAAGAAGAAGCACAAGATAGTCCTGAACCAGATTCTGGATCCAGAGTTTATAAATTTAGACAAAATAAATTATAAGATAAATTATTTAAGTAATTTTAAATTAGAAATAAGCACTTGCCATCTTTCAAAGGTTTGCAAATCAATTCCAAACCTGAATTATGTTGTGATTGTGTATTTTATAAGAATAAAAACATATTTACATTACACAGAGCAGTTGCTCACATATGTTTACATGTGGAAAAGATAAGGAAACAGAAAATATTTGCCCGCTAAAAACATTTGCTGTATTTTCTGAAAATGTTTTCTCTTGTCGAAGCAAAATCTCTTTATTACAAAAGATGTTACTTGTAATTAAGATGGGCAGACACTGCACTTTCCTGACCCCATGCACAAAAGAATTTTGCATTTGCATTAAAAATATATAACTCGTGGGACTCAGCTGACAAGCATGGCCATCTTCAAAGCCTGAGGATTCGCCTCTATGGCCAACCTGGTTTGTGTGTTCTTTGGCAGCTCCTTCTTTCATTAATAATTTACAGTGGTTCTCAAATGGTTTCAGACAGCTTCAGTACAAAGTTCCAATCCTACCTTAAGGAGAATCATATAACAGTTATGGCCAGATTCTAGTGCAGTTTGAAATGAAAACACTTACAGTGGATTAAACATTTTCATCATCTAACCAAATGCAGATTTATTTTTAAAGAAATTCCTGTCTGATCATCTTGAAAAATTGATGGCAGATTAACATTAATATATATGAAAGCACTATGTAAACAACTGGACTAACATAGAAACATATTTTGGGGCAGGATCCAAGAGACAGTGATATCTTAATTTGAAATACCTGTTTCCTGAAGATCCATGCCAACAATAGCGATAAGTCTGACTACTTTTCTGGTTGATAACAGCAATATTGAGTAACACCCTGCCCCTAAAGAATCTTATTTTTAAAATTAAATTTGCAATGAAGTTTTTCCAATATTCCTAGAGGTTATATCAAGGACTTAATAGGTGACTTCCTTGTTTTAACTACAGGTTCTAAAGCAATGCTGCAGACAAGCTTGAGCAAATAACTCTGTCCAAATTATTCATAACTCTGATAGTTAGAAGTAGTATGGAAAAACAGCTTTGTGTTGAAAGTCAAATGTACACTTCCCTTGGCAAGTGCAATCAGTTCCATTTGCTCTTGGGATGGTCTATTCATGTGTCTTACTCTGAATTCATGTAGGATGGGTACTTGCCTGGCTTTTATGCTATGCAAGAATTTCTTGTACAAGAGGAAGCTATAGCTTCCCTGCAAATGCGATTTATTTCTTGCTAGCTACAAGAGCATAAGATGTTACGTGGCTGAGGATCTGCCCCCAAGGATTCATGATGTAATATGATGCCAGGATACATACAAGAGAGAACATAGTATGAAATAATCATAAAATATCAGACCACAATTCAATCTAGCCCAGTATATCCATAGCAAGAATCATTATCTTCAAGAATATAATAGTTTATATCATGTTTTTATCATGTGGGGACAGAGCAAGCAGAACAATCTCCTTGGGTCCTGGGAACTGACACTGAGATATCAGATGTACCATTGCTCCTAGAGAGTCTCTTTAGGAATGTAACCTCAGTGTGTTCCTGTAAGTATTCAGCGCTTGGCTTAAATTTATTTTTATTTGGGTTTACAAATATTTTCCTACTCTGATTGTTAGTCTTCAGATGCAAGTCAGTCTTGAGTAAAATTTTATTTTTCTACTTTCCATTGAAAAATTAGAATTACATTCTCAAGGACATGCATCCCCTATAGACTTCTAATTTTCTTGCAAGTATCATATCAAGTATAAACATTTCTCTGCTATATCATATATTAATATTCTTGGTTCACTGTTTGTATGTAGTAAATGGTCTAAATTCTGCATGATAGAAAGAAATGATTTGCAATTGGATGTATTTTCTTAGTCCCAGAAGAAAATATAAGACTATAGCACTTCCAACAGCTTTCCATCTTGATGGTAGAAAAAAAGACATCATTACACAGTGGTGACCTTTGTGACCAGAAAGGAAGATGAGAAAGATTAGTCAAACATGCCAAATGCGCACTTTTAAAATAACTGTAGAATACTATTTCTAATTGTATCTCCAGAGTAGATATAAATGACAAGGCATTCAGATACTGTTAACGTATTTTGTCACCTTAAAAAAAACAAAACTATGAGTAGGGAAATGTGAAATAAATTACAAAGATGATGCCATTGGTTTCCAAATTAACTCTGTAAACTACAATTTTTATTCATTTTACACTTTTTAAATGGGGAATCTTTGTGACTGAAGAAAAAGAGAAGATACTTTTAAATCCCTACATTCTGATTTTATTATTAACTAATCTCGGGTTTTAGTTATTTTTAAAGATTTTTTATTACAGCTATTTACATTATATTTAGTTGTGCCAGTCATGCAAAGAATCAGCTTAATAGAAAGATCCATTTAGATATGTATGCAGCATTTTAGCACATCAAACAGAGCCCATGTTTTTTAACTTTATTTGTCATAGTTCAATACCTCTTTGACATGCATTAAAGATATCATCACACATTTCAAAATGTTTTGACAAATCTTGTCTCTGTATGCACTTTGTGATAACTTGAATGCATTTTGGCACTATTGCCTAATGGAATATGGTGCAAATTCTTCAAATTTTTATTCTGGAATGTGAAAAACCGGCTCCATCAAAGGCAATTAGAGTAACAAATGCCAGGCTTTATTAGTTCATTTCTATTCAGCCGTAGTTCCCCAAATCTGGCAACCTGCTTTGTCCTTCAGGAAAACAAGCCCATTATGCCCCTTTCCTGCCTGTTTGATGCATTAGTTGATATTAAAAAGCCACTCAAAATTAATGCTCACAATGGACTTGTCTGTATTCTTGTGTTGACAGTCAGAATTGGATGTATTTTTCAATCATAGCTCATCTGAGTTAACTTAATATGATTGAATAAGATTAATCAATATTCAGGCTGACAGATCTGATGTTCTCTGTGTTTTAATCTAGGATGATCTTTAGCTTTTGTGTAGTTCTCTATTGTAGTTTTCTGCAATATTTTATCTTTTTGTAATATGTACTTGGATGAACAATGACATTTAAATTATCATCATTGGCCTGTGTCAGCACCTGTTGGAGTAAATGGGAGTAGTTTACTCTCTTGGCTATTGCTTTATTCTTTCTACGGATTCATTAAGACATAGCTGCATAACTTGCAGTCAAGATACATTAAAAAATTTCCCTGTAATCTGAAGAGTTAAAGACTAAAAAAGGAAAGGACAGGAAAGGACAGGACAGGACAGGACAGGACAGGACAGGACAGGACAGGAAAGGAAAGGAAAGGAAAGGAAAGGAAAGGAAAGGAAAGGAAAGGAAAGGAAAGGGGAGGGGAGAGGGGAGAGGGAAAAGGAGAAAGAGTGTTGTGAGTCTGGGAAGCAAAAGATGGACCACTCTTTTCAATCCTACTCAACTGTATAGTCCTCTGTTCTCAAACTTTGGAATTGACATTGCATAGGAAAAGTTTTCAAAATTTTCTTGTACATACATTAACTTCAAAGGGCTCGTATAGAAATAAATTATGTTCCTAATTACCACATCTGATGAGTGATTTGTGAATAAGGGATCCATTCAACTGTAGTTATATCAAGTACATTGTCAGAGTTAAACTAAACATAGGTTTGTGTTGAAAGTTAGGTGTAGGTAACTGATACAGATAGGCATGTACATGCACTGGTTTGGATGCTAACAGAGACCTTCTGCCTTTGGTTCTGTTTTACCTAAGTGGTAAGGATAATCCATAGTACCTAACCTGTCTGGAGCTGGAGATGATGAAATGAAAATGTCAGAATAGATTTAATTCACAGGCATAATATTACACAGAAATTCAACACGATAATATTCTGCAATAGGCTAGTATAACTTACAGGGCTATTAACTCTGTCCTACGGGCACTAGCTCTTTAAGCTTAAAGACTGAGTATACCGCATTCGAAGATGATAAAAGAAGCTGCCACATTCTTTAAGCAAAGTGAAAATTAAAGCAACAGGATAAAGCTTTTATGCTTTATATGCACAAAGAAGTATACACACTAATGTAGATAATTACTCATTATTTCTTATTTTTAATGAAATAGAGGTACTTTTATGTAATTAAGATGTTTCAATTAGGATAAATATATTTAAAACAGATTTGGAAGGGCATCTTGCATCATCATGGATAGTCTTTTGCTATGCAGACAGCCATGTGCTATGCTTTATGCCTGCTTCCTCTAAAATTAGAAAGAAAAGAGAATAAAAGACACAAATTAACTAATACAATTAATTGTATTCTCAGACAAAGTTTTCTATATACAATGCTTTTGTGTCCGCTATTGGAAATATTTAATGCAACGTTGATTGCAGGAATATGCTGTGTATTCATGTATTCCATCACAATGGAAGGTTGGATGATCATGACAAATCCAGGACAACCATTTAATTCAATAACATTTCAGAGCTTGCACTACTTCAGAGCCAAGTCCCGAGATGCTGAACATTTTTATTGACAGTGAATTACAAGCACCAATGACCAATTAGAAAATAACCTGACAGTAATGGGGGAAAAGAAAATGTATTTATATTCCCTCAATACACATTTAAAGATTGGATATAATGTTTTCATAAGAGTACTGTTTTGGGGAAAATTCAACTTCAGATCACCTTCCACCCACACATTAAATTATCAAATCCTCTAGATAAAGATAAGCTGATGCAACTAGTTGATCAATGTTAGATGCCTGAATCACTGAGGATACTGGGCTGCTACAATTCTTGGCTAAAAAATAAGATCTTTTATTTCAGGTTTAAGAGTTTGTATTTTAATAAATTCAGCCTTGCAGTCCCATTCAGCCTTGCAGTCCAGCAGACAGCTGCTATACTCATAATGAGAAAGGTATAACTTTTGAAGCACTTTCTTAAGGCATATGAATTGCAGAGTCATAAGCTTGTAGAACAGTGAATCACAAGACTGGGACACCCATTGGATTCTTAAGATAGACTCAATTTCATCTTCTAAAACATTTTGTGCACCAAAGGCTTACCTCTTTTTTCCAGCTATAGTATTTGGTCTAATACATCCTTGCAAACCATGATTTCCTTGTATCTTTGGATGAAGTTATCTGTGACAACAATTGTATTAGTCATTCCTAAAACATGATTTTTGGCCAACCTCATCTCAAAAACTCCTGGCTCTGGGCTCTCTGCTGTATTTATCCTGGAAGACACCTGAAGCAACATCAATTTCTTGCATGTAGAAAATACTTTTGGAGTAATCTGTCAGCTAGACTAAATGGGAGAAGTTTTTGCACTAATTAATAGGCTTGAAGACTCCTCAGCCTTAGGGAGACTCAACTGATTGGAGGAGTTTTATAAGGCCATACCCAAGGTTAGCCTGACCTCCTGTAACTGGTGCTGCAACCCCCTGAAACATCCTTTTACTCCAGCCATATGCTCAGGACTGGTAACTGAAAGGTTGTTGTCATGGGAACCACTAAGAAGACTTATCATTGTCCAGAGTAATCCTAAATAATTGAAAAAAATGTGGATAAATTGTGAAACGTAGTTCTCATTAGAATTCAGGAAGACCCTTGCTCTAGTGGGGAAATACATGTGAAAGAGAGGATGTGCTGCAGTATAAAAGCCTCTCCAGTCATGTTGAAATGCTAAAGAAAAGCTTTTTTTTACTAAGGATCTAAAGGTCATGGAAAAAAAAAAAAATTAAGTTCCAACAACGGGAGATTTTTTTCTCCAGCAGAAGCTTAAGAGCTGATTAATATGGTGTCTAAGCATGGGTCCTGCAGAGGCAGTTAAATGTACTGCTTTTGCCTACCACTGTGGTCTTCCAATTTGTTTCTCAAAGTTACAGCACTTTTGCTGGTGGAAATGGCTTTTTGCTTTCAGCAAAATAAACAGATCTGAACAGATGGAGCATCACAAAAGCAAACCAATGTAGTTTTCTAATTTATCTCTACTTACAGAACTATTATGTTCCATCAGTCATGTCTCCACACAGGGGGTGTCTTTGCTGTTAATTCATAAGCAAAACGCCCCATAGAAGACAGTCAGTGCTGACTGAGTGGCACATGAATACCAGCAAACTAAGATGAAATATTTAGTAGGACTGGACTAGCAGGGGATAGTGAAGTTTGGAGTAGACAATTTATTATTTGCGTTTCTTTCTTCCCAGTGTATTGGCTTACATTCTGATTTATTGGAAAGGACTTGGTATAGACAAATGTATGCATGTACTATAAAAGGCTCATTGGGCAGATAAAGCAGGATTTAAAAATATAAATCTATTTTAAATACTTTCAAATTAACATTTCCAATATCCGTATTCCAATATCTGGAACAGAAGCCACCAAATTAAATAAGCAGCATTTGGAATGGAGTTTAAACTAGTTGAGTTTTAAAATACAGAGAGAAATTCTGTTCCAATTCATTTATCCAAAACAAATCCAAAAAAGGTAGGGAACTTCCTGCTCTCCCTAAAATGTTATTTCTGACACAGAAATGATTTTTTTAATGCTTCCTTTTTATACTTCTACTACCTACATTTTGGGAGTGGAATAGAAACCTGTTTCTCAGGTTGCCTTCTCAGTTGATATCACTGCAGATCTGGGCAAAAAATCAACTCCCCTCATTTTTTGGTACATGAACTTCTGACTTTAATTTTATTTCAGTTTTATTTTTTGGAATATATATATATATAATGCTTCAATATTGACAAGTAAATTATCTATAAATTAAGAGATGATGAACTGCTTGTTTAATCTATTGAATAATTGTTATTTCTCAGGACTGAATGATGTTGCATGGTATTACTTTCTTCTGTCCTGCTCAGATGAAAGTAATCGTTAGCTTTAGAGACTAATGAATTATAAACAGCAAATAAAGATTAATGAACAATGAATAAGAAATGTTCTTATTTGAAACCAAACATCAGTACTGGTTTATGTGGATGAAATTATTTGTAGAAGAATATAGTTGTGAATAAAGACAGTTTGCTTATTATTAGAAAATAAAAAGCCCAGTCTTATGATTCCACATATGGTTGAATGTTACTTCTGCTTAACCACACTCTCTGAAGAATTATTATGAAATCTGAATCTCACAATCATCCTTCAAAGATTAAAATAAATAAATAATAAACACAGAAGTAATTAAGGTGCTTAACTACTCAGCCAATATTACTTCTGTGCAAATAGTACTCTTTGCCGAATCACGCAGTACGGTATATGTACTCCCTCTGCCATACTATTTAAATGAATGAGGGAAATAAACTGATGAATTACTTTCAGAATAATTTTCAAGATTTTCAAAGGCAAAAAATGACAATTTTGGTTTGGTTTCATCATAGCTTCCATTATATGTACTTTAAATATACTTTAAAATACCTTTTACAGTGGAATTTTCAACTGCATTTTTTTTTGTATTAAAAACCCCTTTTCATTAATTTCCATATAAAAGATATATTTTGAAATGCCACAGAATTTAGTTAGGACAATAATAAAAACATGTTTCATAATGTTGTTTCCATTGAGGAACTTAAAGATTTCCACCATATACTTTCTAATTTTGACTTCATACCTTCCTGTTACAATTCGTATTTTGCATTGCAATTTTAATTTATAACCATAATTAATGTTAAATAAAATTCACATAAAATATAAAATGTACAATTAAAATAAATCCTTTATTGCAATTAGGCTGTATGCAGAGATAGTATATAAAGCAAATGTTGCCTGCTTCTTGTTGGAAATTAGCTTTTAAATCTTTGCTTTTTCAGAAATACCTACACAGTAAAGTACCTATCTCTTTCAAATGCAGATATTAACACATCATTTTACTTTTTTTCAGTGATATTTTTATCGTACAAATTTGGGCCCTGTTTCAGCTCACTGCAACACTTCCTGCTTCTGATCCAATTTGGTGCCATGGGCATATATTAAATGCAATGAGTCAAGTTCCATGAACAACAGAGGTGAGTGTATTTTGTTATTAAGTATGGATAAATAATGCTATTCCACTATATTTTGACTTACTCATAAAACTGAAATACTAATAGTTACAGGAAAATAAAAAGGTTTACTGCTTTCCAATTGCTGGAAAATGTGTGATTTCAGCTTCCTTAGTTTTGATATGAAAGCTAAATGGCCAATGCACTTGTGTGATTTGGTGTTAAAAATCTGGTATGGCATGTAACCTTCAAATGGGACATCTTAAAAATAGAGGGTATTTTCTGCATGCACATTTCAAATTACTGTATAAAGGTTTTTTAATATCAGCTGTTTGGTAATAAGCCTATGAGTTATGTCCAAATGTTTATAAAATGCAAGTGCAGTTCTTACTGTCTGATATAACACTGTACTATAACTGTGATGTTTACCCAGCACTGGGAAAACTATTATTTTAAGGGGATTGTTTTAACCATCTGCCTTATTGTGTGTGGCAGGGGAGATTGCTGAGGTGCAAGTGCTGGTTAAGGTTGCATTATTCCTTCTGAGTTTATGGAGAACAATACTGAAAAATTCCTGAATGTTATATAGGAGAAATTTGCACCTTATGCATAACAGATGCCCATATGTTTTATAAGACAAAAACAAGAATCCAGGATGATAGAAACGGATACATGTTATGCTAGTGTTTCCCCATGGAACTACTACTACTAAGAGAGTGTTAAAGAATATGCAAAAGAATCCATTAAAATTGGCCTAAAAAGAAATATTACCTTCATTGCTGTGGTACGAACTACATGCTACTGTATTTTAGTGAAAACTGGATATTTCTAAGTGCAAATATGGTCAGTTATGACTACGTATTCAAAAGATGTCATGTATGAGTGTTAGGGGCTAAACTAACAAATTGCTTTGAGCATAAACCTATGTTAACAGTCATATTGCTAACAGACCAGATGTTATAAAAACAGTATTTCAAAGGGCTAACTATCTTTGTGCTAATACAGCTCTCTGTCAGAAGTGCTAGGAAGTGCTTGTTCTTGGTGGTGAAACTAGTGTTTGTTCAGCATAGTTCCAGATCAGGAAATTATCCGTGTTCAGGGTATAAACAGAGGATTAAGTTTAAGAATGTATGATTGATCTAAATGTGATTTATTAAAAATAAATGCATGTAATTTCATCTATTAGTAGTTTTTATCTATTCAACTTTTTAAATTTGGCTAAATTAAAAAAATATGGTTTAATAATTTGATTTTACCTATTTTATAGTAGGATTATAACTGTAAATTATCCACTGTTACATCTTTTGTAACAACTACATAAAACAGTAGATTGTTCATTATTTCTTTTAAGTTTTGTACAAGCCTTAACTGCTTAATCATCATGCTGTTTCTAATAGCATTCTTAGCTGAAAATAAAATATGAAAAGTCCTAGGTTAGAAATTGTAGTAGGATGATAAACAAAATTATAACCTTTAAGACTGAACTTTCTCCATGTACTGTACGCTAACCAATGGATCTTATTCCTCTTTCTGATGAAATTCAGCCTAGAAGGCTCTGAATTGCTTCCAGTTACATGCAGAACTGAAGTGGTTCTGCTCTGTTTAGAGTCTAGCATCCCAGGACCAGGATGTGATCTCTAGTTGTTCACAGCTTTATAGCTTGACAAGTTAACATTTTTTTGCTTGTTTCCATAGTAACATAACAGATGAATGAGAATTAAGCTGAATGTATCTTGTTTCAAGAGTATGAAGATATATTTAAACAATGGGTTTTAGTGTGTTCAATTGTAAATTGTGTTTTCTGTGATGAAAATCTGACTTTATTAACTGACTGTTTAGAATGCACATACTAGACTATGCTTTTTTCCACTTAAGGAAGTCATCAACCACTCACACCAGTCTGTTGGATCAAAACTAGGTTGTTCTAATTTGATTTCTTTCCAGATGTTGGCTTCCTTTTCTTTGCAACCTCTTGATACTTCAGATTTTTTATATTCTTCCTTTGAAATGTGTTTTACTGCATTTTGGTCTTTTCCTCCCCAGTTCTGTTTTTCTGCAAAGGGACATACTTCATAGGTGGAATATTCTCAAGGTCATTAATTGTTATTTATTTTCATCACCAACAGTTGTTGCTGCTAAATAATTAAATGTCTGAAATTTTACAGCATTGTCTCTTATGATACCTGAAAATGTCAATGGAATTAATCCTGTTTTAGATTTTACTTCTCAAATCTTCATATCAATTTATCTTCTCTGAAACTATAAATCTGTTCCTTTAAAAAGACAAAATTACAATATTTTTACTAAATAATGACTGGAAATAGAAGTCAGAATATCTATAACCCTAACACCTTCAGCTTGGTGTCAGATACTCAGACTATACCATGGGAATAATGCCATAGTCTCCTGCTATTTAAAGACAAACATAAATTCTGTGATAATTTAAAAACGTAATTGGAACATTAGCAAAAATGACTCTTGCAGTTGCTGTTTTTCTTGTCTCTGTCTATAATAAGAATCCCCAGCACTGATAGTCTCCTGTTCTTCTTTATCATTTGTCAGAACACTACCACAAACAAACAAATAAACAAACAACCCCCCCAAAACAGTGGGAATATTAACTGAAAAATAATTTCTGATTAAACATCATCATTCCCACCTTTCAATTACGAATGTTTTAGATTGTTTTTTTTCCAATGTTTAAAGGAGTTAGACAGTAAAATTATATTGAAAGTAGATGAAAACTGATCCCCTGAGTTCCTACAATTTCTTTCATGTTTTTAGTCTGAGCAGTTTCCAAAGTCACACAACACGTTGGTTTTAGCAGCAGTATTAGAGTCTGTGCTACACACAGAACTATAGTTCCTGTCCTGCATAACCCCAATTCTCTGTAGATTCTACTGCCACTTTTAGACTTTCGGTTAGTCCTGAACACTTAGTTTGGAAACAGTTAACTCCAATTTCTACCAGCCCATTCAAGTAGCTGAATGTGACTCACACTTTAGTGGATAATATTGAGATACGTCTCTATTGATCTGATGCTTTATTTATAGCATCGCCTTTCTCGATCTAATGAAATACAACTGAACTGTCCCTGAATGGGTTCCCTGCTTTGCAGTTTTCTTTGTCATGATACCCTCAGTGAGAGCTGTGAGTTATCACTAGGTCTTTCCTAACTGTTTCTCTTCTAAGCGTATAAAATTTGTTTTTCTTTGAGGAAAGTGTATCCACTTATCTTTTCCTCTTTTGGGGGAAGTCTTTCCTGTTCATCCTGTCAGACCTTTTAACTGCTACATATATTAAAACATATCCTGCTTAGTTATACCTTTGGCCAAAAGGACTGAATATGTCTGTTCTTATCAGCTGCTGAACATTTGGCCCATTCTAGTCCTATTGCAGGTTCTGGCTTGTCCCCAAGACTGAAGAGCCCGTCCTGTGCTGAAGTATTTCAGAAGTCTGTGGCAGACTTCTGTGACTTTACGAACAGAAGGAAAGTGTCTGCAATGGTGCCCCTCTGCTCAGTAACGTTCAGACCTCAGCTGTCATGCTATGAGACATGACACAGCTACACAGAGGCAGTCAATGCCAAGTGGAAAGCCCTGGCTGGCAAAACCCAGGCCGCTTTCCCAGTAGGAAGCATGCACAATGAGTGTGTTTTACAGACTACTCAGAAACTTAATCTTATTTCCATAAGAGCATGTCACAGTGTTCACCGCTTGCTGTATGTACTCTTGACACATAGCTGGCTTGTCAGCTGATTGGGTTATGATTTGAAGAGAGAAGAAATATAGTCCTGAAAGTGAATAATGCACCAACCAAAGATATGTAACCACAGCCCTGTGTTCTGCACTGTGTTTAATTCCTTGCTCCCATTACAGCGTACAGAGTATCTCAGAGCCTCTGCAGACGTGTAGATAGTTTCATCTGTGTGATCTGGAAGTACTGGAACTATGCAGTCATGCTTATTCCTAGGAAAAGAGATTCTTTAGCATTTTCAAAAACTCAGTGCATCAATCTGTTGATGAGTAACTCATTGTAATGCCATTAACATCAATGGAGCAGAGTTCCTGATTAAAGTTTTCCATTTAACAGTGACAGTAAGGGATGGAACTTGGTTTCTGGCTGGAGTCCCCTTACCTCTTAGTTACACAGCAAAGATTCAGTGGCTAAAAGGTATTTGTCTACTGTCAAAATAAAAAGTTTATGCTATGCATCTATGCATTCTGCAGTTTGTTTTCCACTAGGTACAGAATAATTCTGAAATAGTCACTGAAAATAAATTGGTAAACCCTTCTATTTGTGCTTAGTTTCCTGTATTTTATTTCTCTCCTGATTTTCTCCTGCTGCTTCCCTGAGAGCATTGACTGAATTATTTATTCCATTGTAGTGCTGAAAATTTCACCTGAATAATACTGCCTGCTCATAGGATATTTATTGCATCTGCTGCAAAGTGTCTGCCACTTGCAAAGCCACTTGTATGTTGAAAGCTGCTGTCTTTGTCAGTCAGACACTCTATTTGCTCACCCTCCAGTTACTTTTCCTATCTTCATGATATCATACTTTGCTGAGTCTTACATTCCACCTTGTCTACCTCATAACTCTTCCATGCTTGCTTTGTGCACGTCCTGATCTTTCAGTGTTGTATCTAAATGCTAAATCTTTTGATGACTTTTAAACTGTTTCACAGCTGTTACATACATGACAAATGATCGTAACAATCTAGATAGCTAGGATACTATATATATATATATATACTTATATATATATATATATAAATTCTACAGGGCAAGGTTTCTCTCTTCTCTAGAGAAAAAGCATAATACTATTAGCTAAAAGTGCTTGCTTCTTCGTTTCCTCTCCCACCTTTACTCTGTGCAGTAAGTGTTAATAGAATTAACAAATTTTTTCATGTAGATAAAAATTATCGTTCTAATCACATTTTGTTTCAAATTCTTTAAAATTGGAATGTCCAAGGAAAAATGAGTATTGAGGACCCCGTACCTAAAAGTCACCAATTGACTAGATATTTCACCTTTTAATAGTGTATCAGATGAACTTATCATATTTGATTTGTCACTTCAATTAACAATCTAGACCATCTGTTTCCTTTCCAATGTATGATGCTATATAAGGATAGCAGTCCTGCTGCTTCTGTAGTGTTTACTAGCTAACGTGTTTTATTTAGTGTACCGTTCAAGGAAGGAAAAATTACTTTTACTCATGTTTACATTCTATATGAAATGATATTTTAAATTTACTTTGGTGACCCTGTACCTAAAGAAACTGGACTTAGTAGACTTCTATTCACTCTAAGACAAAAAGGAAGAAAACCAAACCAATGTAAAGTTGTATGAATATGTGGAGGCTATCAATTTCCTTGGGGTTTGGCTGTTGTTCTGTTTGATTTAAGAATTACTAAGGTTTTCTTTTGTGTTCATAATGCTCGCATTTCCAATTTGCTTACCTTGCTTCTGACCTCGAAGATGCTTGCTAGCAACCTGATAGGAATGTGCTGCATTACAGTATTGCAGTAGATGCCAGTGCTGCATGCTGTATTTTCCACACGGAATGCTCCTCCAGGGTTCCTAACTCTAGCTTAAGAAATGTTTATATTCCCCTGTACCTTCTGATCTTAGGAGCTCTTGAAAATGCTTCAAAAGAAGTAAGAGATATTGAAAAAAACTCCTGCTTATTTTGGCATATCAATTATTTAAATGGATGGAATGACTGGAGATTTTAAAAAGTATTATTTTATGACATTTATACATGCACACGTACATGCTGTTGACACACAGGTAATATAAAAGCTACAATAACTGGCCGAGGTGTTTGACAGTATAAATATTAGAGTAGACTATTGATTACTGAGGGTAACAGGTGAAGAATTATATCAATAGCAACCTTGTGTAGTCAGCCATGGAAGAGCTTAGCTGTCATGGAAAATTAAACTGAGCCCTGAAATCTCTCTGACTAAGGAGGTGTATAAAGTTTGGATTGAACACCTGCTGGTAGAGAATAAAATATTCACCATAAATTGGGTATCTGTAGTCACAGCTGCACTGTTGAAAACCACATGAAATTACTTTTTGTATGACAAAGCTGATACAGAAGTTATCATTAGACTAAGTCTTCTGAAAGTATTTGATGTGACTGCTTTAAAAGATCCTGGTTCTGGAGACACCTGCATACCATTAATCCTACTGACATCAGAGAAAATCTGTATATGTAGTAAGATGATGACATGTTTGAGGCCTGAAATTAGACAACAAATATTTTATTAGGAAACAACAGATTTGGTTTTCTGCTTTGTGCTTCTCAGTTAACTTCTTTCTAGAAAGATGGAATGCTAATGGAATGTTGAGGTAAGAAATATCTGATTCAGAGGAAAAATTATTATAGTGGTAAAAATATATTTTTTATTTTAATAAAGTATTTTCTTTTGTATAGTTCTGCACTCTTTCACCCATAGAAGCAGTGTAAGTCTTACAATTTTACGCATGGTCAAATATGAGACTCAAGGACAGTGATTCTTGTAAAATATATTTCATTAAGCAGCATAGTATCAGTTATTATCATTATCCCCAAACATTTGATTGTTCACAGTCAGAAGCATATCTTTTTCCTCTTTCTTGTGGCATGTACACAATACATGCACTTTTATTCAAGGTAAGTTATATGAGCATACAAGCTATATGAAATTATAGTGCTTAGTAGTTACACAGTACCTGTCAGTGCCTTAAGAAGACACAACACCTGCAGAAGAATTCCCACGTGATATAGAAAGAATAAAGAATGGGTAGTGTAGAGAAATTAGTTTGACATCATATATTTGGAGTTTCTGTCTCAATATATCCACTTTCCAGCCAACAAATCTTCCAAATGTAAATGGTAGGGAGTAAAAGGGCTGTGGGAAGCTTGGACAGAAGTAAGACCTGGGTTCTGTGCTTGTCTGGAGAGTTTCTAAGTCCTCTGCTAGCTCCAACCCGTAAAGGATTTCGAAAGAAAAAGATAAATACACTTTGAAACAGTCTGATTTTCTTCCTCAGCAGGGTTCACGTTTAATGGGCCTTCCCTACCAGCTTCTTCTTTATGTGCTGCTGTGGAGGTATACAGCCTCTATACATACAGCCCATGCACTTCTCTGGGTCCTTGGGGATTTGCAGAGTTTTATCACAGGAGGAGTATATTGGCTGTTTGTATCCAAGTAGGGAATTCAAGGAACCTGCCAAGTCAGCTATTAGCAGACAAATGAATGGCAGTATATATAGAGTTCATGTTTCTGGATGATGGAAATTTCATTAGAGTTCTATTTCCACTATCAATTATTAAATAAATTCACTGGAGTCTTTTCCTTTCTTGCCTTACTGAAGACAAATATACTCTGAGGAAGTGTGTGCTAACCCTTGTTATGCATGAGCAGATTTGGAAATAAGAGGGATTATATCTCTTTCGTGCTCTGGGGATTTCCTGGACTGCCTCACTAAATTTCTGTGTCAGATGCTTGTTTGTGCTTTTCAGGAATGAACTGATGTCAAAGGAGTACAAAACTGTATTAAACATCTAAAGAAGAGTTGCAAAATGGGTAGCAGAGAGTAGCAAATTCTTAAACCCTCAGGCAGACATCCGAGAGAAGTGCAGCTGAGTAAAGAGTGTGAAATTGGGGATTTAAAAACATGGCATTCTCTGATATTGGGTGTTCCAGTAATTTTACTGCCTAATTGAAAGGAGAATATTAACACTAAAATGAAACTTTCTGATGCTTTCTGTGTAATTCTCAGGCTCTATGTCCTTTTCTTTCTGTCTTCCTTTAGATGGATCTATACACAAAGACTTCAGAACTCAGCCTTATATGATAAGTAACATTCTGGACAAACATTTATCCTCAACTGAAATATACATATTTAGAAATTTTTAGTTGGGATAAGTAATTCTTTTGAAAGAGAGCTCATGTTGTTCCATGTTATTTTCTCATTAGTCTAGTCATTCTGTTTCTTAATTTTCTTTTTTTTTTTTTTTTTACAGTATAGTTGTTTCAATATTACACTTAGCTATAACCCTTAATGCAGTCATTGAACATAGTTGTACAGCTAATATAACTGTAAAAAAACAGCTGTGAAAGAAAGAAAGGTACTCCAGGACTGAACCCATTGCCTGCTGTGATGGCAAGAATCTAGAGGAGTTATCTCAAAGCTGTGATTTTCTCATGACTCATGCTGCTTTTTACAACACTGCAAAAGTAAATGGTTAGAAAGTTTTCTCACAAATAGTCTACACAACAGCTTTGGTTTCCTTTAGCGTAATAATAAGAGAACTTTCAAATGGTATTTAAGGAACAGTATTCTCTTGGGAAGCATCGGTGGAGGTCTTCTGAAGGCTGTAGAACCATTCAGTTTTAGACCAGCTTAATTAGTGAGTGATAGAGATCAGCAGGATTAAAATCATCCCGGCTGAGGCACTAGGCTGGATGGCTGTAGACTCTCCTCCAAAGGATGTAATGCAAAACAATCCATTTAAGCCTGTGGCAAGCTGGTACATTGCACAGAGTTTTAAATAGGAATACAAGAAAATTTCACTCTGACAGTAAATCCGTGCAAGGATTCCAAACATTTACTACTGGCAAAACTATTGTATTCCATGCAGAAAAGGAATATGTATTAATGTGTACTAAAAAAACCCAACAAATGAATAGGATGTACACAGTCCATATACAAAAGAGATCCCTAGAAAATACTCGAAAACAAGCTGAGAGGGTTCTCATACTTTCTGTGCTCTTATGTGGTAATATGTTAATGCACTTTACAAACATTTACTCATTTGGATTTGTGCAAACTGAAACAAAAGCCCTTGGAGCCCAGATACACACTTGAAGACAAGCAGGCCAAGCACTGTCTGTGGCTAACAAACTAATCTTGAGACAAATCAACCAATGCTACCATCTGCCAGACACAGTTATCAGTCCACTAGAACTGCCTGAATCTAGAGAGCAGCATGGATGCTTTTTTCACTGCAGCCTGCATGACCTCATGTTCTAGTTTGTTGTCCTAAAAAAATCTCTCAAAGTCCCCTGCTGCTAGTGATACTGCCCACTTTGTGGCTCTGGGTCAATAAGATGCCAAATTGCTACATGGAAGTCAGAGAAAATCGATGTAGCCCCAAAAGATAGAAATGCTGTTGCCAAAGGTCACTAATTCTACTGAGACTGTTTCTATTTGGGAATGGAGTTTTAAGAGGCAATCTAGAGAGATAGCCATAGATGGGAAAAGAAATGTCCAGTTTGCTGTTCCTTCTCTGACATATTGTACATATGCTTATGACAATACATACCTTTCATCAGTGACCTTTCTTTTCTCTTTCTTAAATCAACAATTGGCTGGCAATAGTGGAAACCAGTGGCACTGGCTGCATTGACTAGAGCAAGGCATAGCTTGATTTGGGGTGAGGAACTGATCACAGTTCTGCTCACGCATTCACTCTTGTCCTGCAGGACTCCACTCACTTTGTTCTGACTTGCTGGATGAAAGAGTTAAAAGATCTTATCATAGGTATTGGGAAATCCTGTGATTGCAGAACATTTTGAGCTATCTGTGCTGTTGCAGGAAAAAAAAAGTTTATGGTGATAGATGAAGAGCTACATTTGCAAAAGTTCACTAGCCACATGAGGATCTTTTCAGCTGGAACCAACATGGATGGGACTTCCATTTTAGGATTGCTCTCTATTATAACATTAATCAAATATTTCTGTCTAAATTGTCTAGACTGATATGTAGGCACTACAGTGCCTATGTCTTTTTTAAGAATTCCAGATAGTTTTTAATTTTAACGTACAACGAGCTGGGAGTATGTTGAAGTATTCTGATGTATGGGCAGTATAGTGAATTGCTGCAGCTGATCCTCAAGTTGTGATAAATTAATATGGCAGAGATCTGTGTTTTTGTATCTTCAGACACAAGAACTCAAAACTCTGTTTTCCAAGTGTGTAAAGCCTTATATTCAGTAATAGCATCCCTCCTAGCATTCATCAATTTACAGTCTCATTATCCATCTGTTCAATTATACATTGTTCAGTTTCCTCCATAAGAGCACGCATTGCAAGAACATTATTTTGGGATGCTTGATTATGGTGGAATGGACTCAAAACCATCTGAAGCTTGTCTTTAGCTCACTTCACTTTGTTTACACGGAATATGACATGCATCAGACATTTCATGACCACAGTCACCTCAGAAGTCAATGGGAGCATTGTAGCTGGTTTGACTGAATGTGAATTATCCTGCTCCTTCTTCCATTTCATTATTGTATGTTACCTGTTGTTAGCTTGGTAGTACCACTTGGCAGCGTCTGACTGTCATCTGTCAAATCTGTTCTCCTATTCTGGATTTATCCTCCATCCAGGTTTTTTTGAGTAAAGGGTCTGTCCTGGAAGATACCTGCACTGCTTCTTTTCTGTGGTGTTTCTGAAGGAAAGTGAGGAAAACAGTGTTCTCTAGCATCTGTAGGAGAAAGATACTAGCACTGCCAAATAAACAGAGCACTCACATAAAGGAAAACAGAGTAAGAGCAACTGCTTAAGGAAAATTACTTACAACTGAGCTCATCTGTACTCTTTAAACTCTCTTTGTGGAACTTAATTCACCAGGTTTTGTTAAAAATTAATAACCTTTGTTATCTGCAGCCCCACGGTTAACCTTAACTGCTTATGAAGAAGCGCTGAATCCTGAACTTGTCCCAACAGGCTATGTTACCTATTGGAGAAAATAAGGTGATACAGATGGCTTCAGTTTATAAAGAAGATGACTGCAGAAATGCTCTGCTCCTTTACATCAAATTCTCTATATACCAAGTGAAAACAGGAGCGTGGCCACTTAGCCACTGAGCAAAGCTTGGTGATTGCTATAACCAAGCAACATACTCATTTCCTACTTCCATTTTTACTTCTCCAAGCACTTATGGATAAGAAAAGTGTGAATGACTTATTTTCTCACCTTAAAATGAGGAGTTTTCAAAAGAACCAGAAAATGAGATGATACGATTTTTTGTCTCATTTTATACAACATGTCAGATGAAAAGCCTGGCAAAGTTATGTTTTGACAGTGAAGATTGCTGATTATTTGGAAAAGATGTATTGTTTCTAAATGATTCATTAAGCTGGAATTTAACTCTCATTTTATTCTCCTACAATTCTTTCTCCTCATCTCTCTCAGTGCAAATCACAACTTCAGTTTCTAATAAATGAAATGCAGTTTTGACTAGCAAGAGTGGTTCTTTTGCTCTGTAGGAAAATGAGGAAAGATCAAATGCTGCACTTCCACTGTTAAGTGGCAAATTAGTTGCACAACTTGGAAAATCTTGAAGACTATTAAAAGACCAATTGCCAGAATAAAAATTTGAAGCAAATGAAAAGAACATTATGGTGCATATCTGTCAGAGAGCAAATCATCCAGCATTAGAATCGTTATCTAAGTTAAAGAAAATAATAATAGATTATAGGGACAAGAAAATAATGCCAAATGAATGCTCAAGGAAAAGAAAAAGCAAAACAATATGCAAGAAATTTCTGTTCTGCAGGTAAACATGATAAGACAAGGGATAATGGTTTTAAACTAACAGAGCGTAGGTTTAGACTAGATATAACAAAGAAATTCTTTACAATAGGAGTGGTGAAACACTGCACCACTTTGCCCAGAGAGGTGTTAGATGCCCCATCCCTGGAAACATTCAAGGTCAGGCTGGACGGGGCTCTGAGCAACTTGATCTTGTTGAAGATGTCCCTGCTTATTGCAGGGGGGGTTGGGCTAGATGACCTTTAAAGGTCTCTTCCAACCCCAAACTATTCAACAATTTTATAATTCTAAACCTATGAAACAATTGGAATTTTCCCTATAATTATGCAAACACATATGGAATGAAAAGACTAGAGAAACCAACAGACCTGAAAAAAATCTCTGAGAATTCTCCTGCTTCTGAAGTCAAGTGGATAAAAAAAAAAAAAAAAAAAGGTGCAGT
>VXBL01006261.1:1502097-1576079 GCA_013400195.1 Aramus guarauna
AAAAAAAAAGGTGCAGTCATCCACATTGTTTTCCTGTCACTTCTGATTTAGAATTCCTGATACTTTACATTCTTGATGTATTTTAGTCATCACTGGACAGTGATTTGTGTATGCCTGCTTAACAAGGACTATGATTTGAGAAGAAAAAAATGAGCATTTATATCCAGGACATCTGATCTTTACTGAGGAATGTCCTGTAATCTATCATTTAAAATTTGTAGAGGAACTAATTCTTACAAGCATATGAAACTTTGAGTATCACAGTGAAGGATTTTCACGAGATAAGTACTTACTACTTTGTGGGATTTAATGAGCACTTAAGTTTCTAAAACTGAACATTCAAAAAATGTTCCTAACTGGCAAGTTCCTGGCCTTCAGTTTGTAAATATGTGAAGGAGAGGGTTGTCCCTTCAACACTTCCTACATATGCCCGTAGAGGTTTACTATTTTATGTAATTCTCCTGGTAAACCACTGCTTGAATGGTGAATTGTATTAAAAAGCACTGATTACTTATGAAAGCTACTTCTTACCCAAAGGGAAGGTGGAAATTTTTAGACTTTAAATCTGTGTGAAATTTTGCTGAGGTAAATAAGATCAGTATATTTATACTGAAGTTTAGCAAACATTGCTTGAATTGTACTGTCTGCTCAGTTTATCTTTTATGTTTGCATACATCTAAAACTATCATGTCTGTTGTATGTAACGTGACTAACCGTCAGACGAAGAAAAGTCTCAAACTTGGTAATGAAATCAGAAGGTTACTGTAAACCACGGAAGTACACGTAAGTGTTCTGGAAAGAAACTAACAGCTGATCCAGAAGGCTTTGTACACAGCCTAACAGTACTTTCTTCTCAGTTTTGTACATCTCCTTGAAGTTTCCAAGTGAAGTGTAATATATACATATTTTCCTGTTTAACGTCTAGCTTTTCTATTTATACTGCAATGTTTTTCTGTATAAAACCACCAAAGATCAGTTATCCAAAATTTATCTCATAGTCTAATGAAAGAAATTAATTTTACAAGTCAGTGCTGATAAGATTGAATTTCATAGATACTTTGTTTTATGGATTTGTTGGATTTTTATTTATTTATTTTTAAAGAACACTTTGATGCCAGTCTATTCATGCCAGGAAATCAGCTATAGCTTCTGATTTAGTTTAAATTACATTTTATTTTGATGGGAATTGTCAATTTATTATTTTGTGTGATGTATAAATTTTGCTATAAACTATTAAAATATTCAGGTAGGAATCATTGTCTTATGTATGAGACAGATCCTTTACTTGTACTTCAGTTAAAACACATATACTCAGTATATATTTTCCATGTATAATTAAGGTCATCTCTTTGTGGGTAGAAAGTGCATATTAAATTGAAAATCAGCATCACTGATCAGGGACAATCATATTTCACTGACAACATATATCTTGATTTTTTTGGTGTGTATGTGTTAATTTTGTGGTTCACTGGCTGAACGAAGGGTAAGGATGAGTTATGCTGCATCTGTCCAAAAATTCCAGAGAAATAATAATGTTAAAATCAATCAACATCTCAGGCCAAATAAAATTGTTCTTCAATCCAGAACAAAGTATTTGGTTTTAGAAATATTTAAAATGGTTAGCGACAGATATGTTTCAAAATTAAAAATAAAAAGTAGCTGTTTTCAAATATCAGAGCAAAACAGCTGGGTTTCTAGAACATTTGCCTTTTAAGATTTTTTTTTCTTTGAGTGAACTTCAGATTCACAGACATGTTTCAGAGAGCCCCGTATGTCATGCTTTTAGTAGAAGAGATAGTTGGGAGATAAGATTCCATAAAGTTTTTACCATGTAATTATATTAAGGGCTTTTTTTTTGCCACTTCACCTTTGATCTGTTTACTTTCCTCTAATTTTTCCATTTAAATAATGGAGTCCTCTCAGCAAAGATGGGTTGCCAAGCCCATCTGAAGTCTGTGGAGATATATCCCTTGAGTTTTTAAGAAAGCTCAGGAAGGTGTGTGGTGTGGTCGACACGCTGGAGGGAAGGAATGCCATCCAGAGGGACCTTGATAGGCTTGAGAGGTGGGCATGTGCAAGCCTCATGAGGTTCAACAAGGCCAAGTGCAAGGTCCTGCAAGTGGGTTGGCGCAATCCCAAGCACCGCTATAGGCTGGGCGGGGAATGGATCGACAGCAGCCCTGAGGAAAAGGACCTGGGCGTATTGGTGGATGAAAGGCTCGATATGAGCTGGCAGTGTATGCTTGCAGCCCAGAAAGCCAACTGTGTCCTGGGCTGTATCAAAAGTGTGAGCAGCAGGTCAAGGGAGGTGATTTTGCCTCTCTACTCCACTCTTGTGAGACCCCACCTGGAGTACTGCGTCCTGCTCTGGAGGCCTCACTACAAGAAAGACATGGAGCTGTTGGAGAGAGTCCAGAGGAGGGCCACAAAGTTGATCAGAGGGCTGGAGCACCTCTCCTATGAGGATAGGCTGAGAGAGTTGAGATTGTTCAGCCTGGAGAAGTGGAGACTCCAGGGAGATCAAATTGCAACCTTCCAGTACCTGAAGGGGGCCTACAGGATTGATGGAAAGCAACTGTTTATCAAGGACTGTAGTGACAGGACAAGGGGTAATGGCTTTAAACTGAAGGAGGGTAGATTTAGATTAGATGTTAGAAAGAAATTCTTCACTGTTAGAGTGGTGAGGCGCTTGTACAGGTTGCCAAGAGCGGTTGTGGAGGCTCCATCCCTGGAAGTGTTTAAGACCAGGTTGGATGGGGCTTTAGGCAGTCTGGTCTAGTGGAGGGTGTCTAGAGGGGGGTTGGAACTAGATGATCTTTGAGGTCCTTTCCAATCCAAACCATTCTATGATTCTATGAAGGAAAAGATGTTTGCAAATAAGTCTAGTTCCACCTCTCTACTCTCCAGAGACACTTAATGGCTAGAATAGCATATTTTTATTTAATCAAGCTACTATGGAGTATGAACTCCAGATAGAAAGTTTCCCAGGAACCCCAACAGTATGGGTTTAAGTTAAGAATGGGATTCAGCTGGAAGTGATGCAACAGTTGGCTGAATTGCTCAATCTTTAGTAGCAATCTGAGGAAAAAGGGGCATCCAATCATTAGTAATTTCAAAAAGTCAGAAAGAGAAAGAAAAGTTGTGTCCTATTATTGAAACTTTTTTTTTTTTTTTTTTTTTTTTAACTTAAAAAAAAATTTTGGGGCTATNNNNTGACACTAAGAAAACATTTTGGGGCTATTTCAGGTATTAAAGTTAAATCAATGAAAAAAATTGAAATAAAATGCCCTTTCAAACTGGAGGAACCAAATGTTTGCCTTCAGCCATAAAAGTAAAACTTTCAGATTTGGAGGAAAAGGGAAGGATGTTTCTCTCCTCCCTCAATTGAACAAATTTTCTGCAAATTGATATAAATGCAAAGCATTTATGTGAAAAATAGTCTACTTTCATGAACTATCTTTTCAGGTTGAAAAGAATCATCACATCAGGATATTTATTTCCTGATCTACTAACTACAGACTCAATATCGCAGAATACAAGGACTTGATAGGAAATGGAGGACAGACTGCAGACACGTCTGTTTTTTTCTTATGTTCTGTCTAATTTTGGCGAAAAAAAGAAAAATACTGCTTTTAGGCTTACATGCTGTTTTCTGCCTTGGGTGAAATGAGACAAAGGTTTCTATAACCACATTAAAATAGGCCTTATAAAAGAAATATAAGTTCAATGATAAGGGTAGAGTTACAAATCAAACACAATAATCATCAAATTGTCATCACTTCAGGACACATCATACCCTTCATCTGCATCCTTTGTAATTGAATAGAGCTGCCCACATACTCTGAGGGCAGAATATGTCTGTGAAATACTGAAATACTTGCATATTTATTCTCTGGAGATTTATGGGCAATTCAAGAATTGATTTTGCCTCAGTGAAAGCAATGGTTATATTGTTAGATTAAAAAAAAAAAAAAACAACCAACCAACAAACAAAAAGTTCCTCTGCTGGTTTGGCTCAGTCCTTCTTTGGATCTAACACCAACCATGACACCATTACTGAACTTGATTACTCAGGAAGGAACCTACTTGCTCCCTGTTATTCACCAACTATACCAGTGCGCATGGAATACATTAAGCAGGCTATATGCAATATCTTGAGACTTATGTTCTCCTGTTCCTTAACTGCTAGAGAGAAAAAAAACCTGCCTGACAACTGAGTGGATGGAGCTGCTTGGAAAAGAGCAGCATGAACATAATCCGCTGTGAGAAATAATGAAGATGTAGCCAGCTGCTGCACATAATGACACAGTATGATTTCCAGAGGCTGGGCAAAAATTATTCAAATAACAATCATGGACATTAAAGCTAAGTAGTTGAACATGAGCTCTCACTCTGCATATTAATTTCACCTGAAGGAATGCAATCAAGATTGATAGTGGCACTATATGGAATGATTCTTACTGCTAGGCAGGTTAGAAGAAACACTTCTGGTTCATCTACCCTTCTTTCACTGCAGATAAATCAGTTGAAGCCGCACAATTAATCTGTATTTTGGATGGCCTAAAACATTAGCTTTCTTCAGCATCCAGGCCCTACCTTTAAACTTAGTGGACAAAGAAGCCAAAAAGTCTATTTTTAAAAGGATTTTTCAGGATTAATCTCAGTTTGAGGTCCTATCAGCACTGTCTAGTACAAATATTAGTACTATCTATAATGCTTTGAAATTTTAGATTCTAGTTTAATTTAAAAAAAAAAATAAATTAAATATATATTTTATTATGGATTGTGAAAACAGCAGCCTGAATATCAGGATTGAAGGACAATCACAGAGCAGTGATATGGCCTTTCACTTACAGCTCTTCTTGAATTTCATCTCGATCTAATGGGGAGGAAGTCTCACTTCCACCAACATCTGAAAAATTTTTAGCTCATCATTTCTTTCTGCTAAAATAATTTCCAAACAAATAATAATGTTTTAATGAAGTAATGTAAGCACTTGTTTATCTAAAGTAACTTTAATTATGGATCAGATTATTTTCGAGGTTGAATGGAAATAAAACATTTAAAGGAAAACTATTTGCAGCACTAATTAGTGCTGTGTTTTCTCTGTGTCAGGTTGACCTCGCTGGCCAAGATTTCTTGTGCTATTGATTAAGACTTTGCACAGTGGCAAGTCCAGTACAGGAAATAGCTTTAAGCAAGAAGAGAACTGATATTAGGCAGGATTACACTTACTTGCAGTACAATTTTTTTCTGAATTACATTCTTATGACTAATTGATGGGTACTCATGAGATAATAGAGATAATTTAGTTTAAAAAAAATAAGAAAGATACAGTTTTCATGGACATTAAAAGCCATATAAATTTAGCTAAGATTTTAATTTGTCAAATTTTCGCAGCCCATACTTCAGCTGCAAAACTAACAATGTAAGTATTCCAGACAAGGTTACGCATGTTATGTTCATCTGAGTCATTAATGTTCTTATTTAATCAGATTGATTTAAATCTGCGACTGAGTTGCAAACAAATGCAAATTTGCTGGGGGAGGGGGGGGGAGGCTTTAGTTTTGAGCATTCTGCCCTGTCACTTTATAGATTCATGTTCAAGTTCTACTTCACAGAAGCTCAGTTTCCCTGCTGGAAAGCCTTGGGTTGTGAGATATAGGCAGAGCAGGAGTTCAGAAAGTGATTTCCCTTATGAAACAGGCAAATCCATTGAAAGAAAAAAATTTCTTGCTTTTAAAGGCATCCTACCAGCAAGAAAGTAAGATTGTTGTGAAAAGAAATTTGGGAAGGGATGGGAGGTGGGATTGTAGTTTGCTGCTTTAATACATCTTAGAAAGAGGATTTCTTTTTCCTGCCTTTTAAAGCACTGCTGTTCTCCTTCTGCAAGTCTTAAATGAAACATTTGGGATTTGGGCTTTTTAGATTGGTTGATTCTTTGGTTGTCTTTTTTTTGTCTTTTTTAAATTTTTTTTCATTTTTCTGGAGTTAGGTCAACTAATAGAAGAAAGCTCCTACACCAAAATCTTGTTTAGAAGTAGTTTCACATGCTTTAAGTGCGGTCAGTATTGTTGCTTACATTACAAGGAAGTATTTGTTCTTAAATATATGCAAATATTTTTCCCTTCACTTCACAAAGAATGATATCCTAAGTTCCCCATACAACCTCTTTGTTCTAGTGAAGTTATTTTAACAATATGGATGAACTAACCTGGAAAAAAAATAAATTGGTTGAGTGTCAAGTGTATGGTTGAACTTGTCTTTTCTTGTCATTTTCAAAGTGAAGCTGTGGAAATAGTTTCTAATAATCAAACTTATTAGTAACATTGTTCATGGTGTGTCATCAGTATCCGCTATGGGTACCTAACTGCTTACTCTATAAAAGAATGTTAAGACATTTCTCTCATAGAAATGTAGGTAGCAATAAAGATATGCCTTAGTTTGAACTATTGCTATATATTAAATCATGACGATGACTTTAGTCTTCAATTAAGGAAAGAGTAAAATGCTTTTACATTTTGTCTTCTCGGTCCCAAGAAAGTGACATGTTACTGCCAGTGTGGAAGACTCCAGCAGAACTTACCCTCTCTCTTAGCGATATAATTGAGATAAAAATCAGTCACGTTATTTACATTGGAGAGGGAACAGGTTGCCCTTTTTTCACACTTTCTACTACAAATTGACTCAGTACTCTAAAATTAATGTAGTTCTTTCTGATTATTTATCATGGTTTGAGTGATTTGGCATTTCACTTTGCTAGAAAAAGGCAGTCTTGAAAAACAAAGAACCTGACACTGTAATGACAGTGAATCAACGAAAGAGGAAAGTGCTGTGCTTGCTCTTTTCCTTACTTGCTAATCTCTTATTTTCTAAACTGAGAAAAGGTTACAAAGTGTATAATGACTGTGCTTTTACCTACGCACTGCTGTTGTGTATATAGGGTTTGCAATGTTGTGGGAGTATGAGCACAATTCTGATGCATGGTTTCATAATTTATCTGTAAAAAGCTTAAAAATATTTTCCTTAGGTCTATGTTAACAGTATTACACAGAATTGAAAAAAAAAAAAAAAAGAAAAAGAAAAAAAAAGAGTAGTATTGCAGCAGTGTGCTGTATTTGAAACTAGCTTAATGCACTGGCCAAGGGGATTAAAATATGATTTTCATTCTGACTGAGAAATTGGCAAAATACAATCATATAATTATGTCAACAGAAATCAAATACTTAGGTACTTATGGCCTATCACTTGCTTCTGAATTTGGTGCCCAAGTTGACTGTGGAAACAAATGCAGAGCTGGAGGAAACAGTAAACTGCGTATGTGATTTGAGGACAACAGATGGTCCAGAACGGGGAAGTCAGTACGAAGATTTTTTTAGATCTCAAACTATTGATATGTTAACAAATATAACACAGGATACCACCAGATAGCTAGAGAGGACTCACTGACAGAGAGGTCTGCAACCCTGAGTCATGGATTTCTTACAGCAGTAGCTTCATTAAATTAATTCCTGTGGCCAAGGATATCAATTAAAAAGTAAACCAGATCAAATGACAATACTTGATGTCCTCCCTCCAACAATTCTGCAATATAAAGAATGTTTATGTGACCTATCAAATGTCACGTGTTAAATTTATATTATATGCATTTTATTTATACATAACATTTATATTAAGCCCATGTTCATATAAAGCAAAACTTTTAAATGATAGAAAAGTGTCCCAGTGTTTTATATCACTTTGTAAACTTAGAAGGAGCTTAACTATGGTCACTGGAAAGAAAATGTTAGCAAAAAATAAAAATAAAAGTTTATTAGATTATCTGAAGCAAGCCTAAGAGAAATCCTGAAATAGACATTATGGATTCATGGAAATTAAAAAACAAACCAACAAACAAATAAATAGAATCAGTATGAGGAAGCCATGTGGTCCGTATGGCCACTATTGTAAAAATATTGGAACTAGGAGTTGTGACTCAGGTGCCTCACAAAAGAGGCCAGTGTGTTTTCCTGCAAGGGAAATGTGCCATAAACACACATTCATACTCAACCAACTGTACATCAACTTGACTTCCAAATGCACATGTTGTGTGTTCCTGCAGTGGTGTGATGTATTTGAAACCAGTGCAACACAGCATAGGAGCTTCCAACCAGATCATATATTGACTGTGTAATGTCACTTGCATCACTGGTAAAACGATGCAAGCTCCTGTGTAATCTGTCTGCCACAATGGTCAGCATTATCCAGACGCTTCTCTAACTCAGTCAAGCTCGGTTCTGTGACCACTTCCCTGGGGAGCCTGTTCTAGTGCCTGAGCACCCTCTTGGTGAAGAACCTTTTCCTGATATCCAACCTAAATCTCCCCCCGTCTCAGCTTCATTTCATTCTGTCGAGTTCTATCACTGGTCACCAGAGGGAGGAGATCAGCACCTGCCCCTTCGCTCCCCTTCGTGAGGAAGTTGTAGGCTGTGATGAGGTGTCCCCTCAGTCTCCTCTTCTCTAGCCTGAACAAACCAAGGGACTTCAGCCTCTCCTCATACGTCTTCTCCTCTAGACCCTCCACCATCCTTGTTGCCCTCCTTTGGAGACTCTCCAATAGGTTTATGTCCTTTTTGTACTGTGGTGCCTAAACTGCATGCAGTACTCAAGGGGAGGCTGCACCAGCGCAGCGTAGAGTGGGACAATCACTTCCCTAGACCGGCTAGCAATGCCGTGCTTGATGCACCCCAGGATACGGTTCTAGGTTCTTTCTAGAAAAGCCTTAACATCCATTGTTATCACAGTAGAAAGGATTAGGTAGTAGTCTACACTCAGACTCATTTCAATAACCTTCAGTAGAAATATTCTGTTTTTCAGAAAACACTGAGCTTTTGGCTGCTCATTAATCCCACAACTCACATATAGCATACGTAAACGCACTCTGTGCTCTGTCAGCCACTCCTGGTTTGATATGTAAAACTTATGTCATCTCATATGTGTAAACCAGGGAGATATGGACACCTTGCTTTTTTGTGAGAGGGAAATATAAAGTCTAGTTTTTCTGTTTTGTTAAAATGTTCAAATCTGACTTTTCCAGGAGGATTTTCTAGATCTGTACAGTCACATAAAAAACACAGAAGAACTTTTAACTTTCAAGACTGCTGTAAATGTCCAAAACCTTTAACAAACACATGCACCCATCCAAAACATTCTGCTAAATGCTTCATTGGTAAATGAAGAGAGTGGCTTGCTAAATGCTTTAGAACTGTTACGATCACATGGAAATAATCACTAACAACATGACACTTTGCCATTGACAAGTCCAGCAAAGCTCTGGGGAAAATAATTTGCTTTACTCTGCTAAAGTACTTTTGTAAAACATCTGATCACTCTACCAAGCAAAAAAGCACTGCAGATGTGTTAAGCAATAGGAAAATACATGCCCAAATACACAGTTGAGAGAGCTGCAAATAAGAGATGGGAGAGTGGAGTGGTAAGGCACAAAATAAATAATTGTCAGAAATGTGTTCTTTAAGTCTTTCTTTCCTTTCTCTTCTCTCATTTCCTCATTACTTCTAACAAAAAGTTGAAAAGCAGAAATAAAGCATTTTTATACTGTGAATGCTGAACATCTACAGAAAATTCATTTCCATATCTGTAAATTTGGGAGATGTGATTTTCAAGTGTACTTCACAGACTCTGTTATCCAAGTTCCAAAAGGATACCTATGGACTGCCAAATGAAAACAGAGCTAATCGCTATCAAGTGTCCTTTAGAAAACATCAGAGAAAGTAAAAAAGTCGGTATGTAATTACCCATTACAAGCAAATTTAACATTACAATTTTTTTCTGTTTAACCCTAGACACAGTGCAAATGTCTTTTGTTATCTGGTGGGGATACACTATGAATTCTCAAATCTCTACTTGCTTCTATCACACACATGTTTATTTTAGTTTTAAAAAATTCAGTACAGAATGGAATTGCATTCTGTAATTCTAAGGAAGGGTTAAAATTGTCATCCTCTTTTTTATTATTCCCAGTAAGTACTATTCTGGGTCAACAGCATTTCTATATAATTAACCACCTTTTGTTTAATTGTAATATGTTCTAGTGGAAGGACACATTACTTTGGACACTTCAGACCTTTAGACTACCAGTACTTCGGTATAATTTTCCACATACGCTCTCTTTTTTCTCCTTCTGATTCAATGCCTAGTAAGTAGGTCATAACTTATCAATAAAACTCAGCTCAGCTCACTTTTAGCAATAGATTAAGTGATCAGAATTCAAAAGTATTCAGCTCCCAGACAGAGTGAGCCTTTTTGAAAACTTGAACCTGATTTTCGTACCCAAGTATGAGGACTTGGAACAGACTTTAAAGTTCTAGTAGGGAATTGTTGCTTTGCCTCTGTATTTTGTCAGGAAATATTCTGAAATACAGGATGACCACACAAATCAAGGGGTCATTGAGTCCTAGATAGTCAAGGTATATTGGATCATCTCTGTGGCATTATTAAACACATGTCAAATATGAATATATCCTGTCCTGTTGCTGAACTTTCAGCAATCTCAGATAGTAGTATATCCTCTTTGCTTACTCTCACAATACATTTAGTGTAATTTAGGATTATTGCAGTAGCCCTCTAAGCTACTTAGGACAATTTAAGAGCCATATGTCTACTGACCAGAGGTTTCCATGCTAGATACGTACTTCTGGCTTTCATGACTATCCTCATCCTAATTTTTATAAGCCCCATTTAGTAGCCCCTGCTTTGATCCTCACCCAGTGAATGAGAGCTGAAAATAGCTTTTCATGCTTTCAGTCCTAGTCTCCTGGTCCAAATCAGCATTCAGAGAACTGAGTAAGATTTATCAAAAAAACAGACAGAACTCCTCTACCTATATTCCAGTATTTTGTAGGCTGTCTCTGTTTCTGAGCTCTAATGATCAGTTTCACAGCAAATAGCCTTCATTTTATTAAGGATTAAATATTTCCAAGTTGTAAACATGCTCAGTCAAAGTGTTTTTCTTACCCAGAAACTGTCCATCTTTTACAGCTATTTTGGGCTTTGGGGAGCTCACAAATGGAACTGAATGTGATCTATTATGAAACATGCTGTTAAAAATAAAATGGTAGAAATAGCACGTTTCTATCTAGCAGGGAATGATGGATTATTGCAGCGTATAAAAATCAGGATGTTAGCAGAATAACAGTAAAGAACCACATTAGAGTTACTGTATATATAAAACCAGAATCTTTTGTTGCTTAAAAGGATGTAGACTTTCCAAAACACTGAGGTTACTGCCTAGAAAATATTTTAAGATGTAAGAACAGAAATGGTGATATTTCTTATGGCATATCAGATTCATTTGTCTTTTTTTAGACATATTTACAGCAGTCAGTTTTTCAAATACGCTGAAGAATATCTACTCTGTTATTTATCATCTGCTGTTGTGAAACCTTTTGTCATCTTAGAAACGTCTGATGGCAAAATGTTCAGAAAATTGTTTTTTAAAGCCAGCTTTCTTACTCTAATACTATAGTAAACCTTTCTGTCTTCCCGTCCTCTACATGACAGAAAAGAAATACTACTAAAAGCATGTTTAATTTTAGCTGGTTTAGTTAATACCTATCTTTGCATTTGTAGGCGTAATTACGCTCTTGATTCCAACTTCTTTGTTCTAACTCTATTCTTGACATCAGAACAATATTCCTGGGGCAAAAATTGGTTTAATACTAGAGCACGCACCTATTAGATCCTAGTACCACTGAAAGTTGAGGTAGGATCTCCTCCGCTGCTGCTCTTGTAGTGGTGCTACTAAGAACTAGAAAAATGAAGAATGGAAATGAAGAAAACACACCACCAGACTTGAAAGCATGCTACAATTTCTGCCATAAGGCCATCCTGTCTTGGCAATGGAACTTCACTGCATTGTTAAATATGCTATTGTTAAATATGCTATTGTTAAATATACATCTCATAAATATCTGTGGAGTATTTGAAAGAAGAACAACATAAAAACTGGAGAAGCTACAAATTCTGATTTTTATAGTATCTATCTGTGTCTTTTCTATAAGATTCCTCCCATGTCACAGGTGCCTTTGACCTTGTATTCAGTATGTGACATTGTGCAGCCAAACAAATAATCATGAAATCCATATAGACAGCCACGTTGAGTTTTTGTTAGACAACTTTCAGAATTTTTTTTTTTTATGGAAATTGTTTTATTTGTATGGTTCTTTACTCAATTTTATCAAGTTGCCTAGCACAGCAAGCGATGGTTATGAGGAAAGCTCCTGTGCATACTCCCCAGCAGTATGGAATTAACAAGCCATCTGATATTCTGAACTGAAATTCCACTTCACATTCATGCACTTGTAGACACTTTCAAAGGTGACATTTCTTTCCACAGTCTCTCATAGGCTTTGTGATATATTGTGCTTCTTTTTGAAATTGAAAAGTAGGCACGTGAACCTGTACAGTTCCAGAATGACTTTTCATCTCAAACTTTTAATGAATTACAGTAAATATGTAAGTCAAAAGCTTGAGGTTAAGCTAAAGCAGATCAAAAGTAGATAAAATGTTTCCACTGATTTCCACTGATTTACGATTTGCAGATTTTGTGGAGATTTTAACTTTTTGTCCCTATTTATGGTGGAAAGAGTTTTTCTTTTTTTTAATTTCAAAAATGTTCCCAAATTGGGAAAATTATTTCCCACCTGGTTCTAATAATAGCATGTTTGAGTAGGTTGTGCTCTCAAACCTACTGTGCCAAAGTGCTTTGCCAACAGTTAAATCAGGGTAACCTACCTTAAGTTCTTAAAATGCCTGGCTCTTGTGTAAGTGCACCAGAAAACTATATGAGTAAGAATGAATAAGAATAAAGTCACAGCCAGTGAATTCTCCCCTTTGGCCAGAGAGGACTGAAGCTTACTTTGTCCCTTGGATTGAGTTGGCCATTTTCTAAACATGTTGTTAAAGAAAGTAGACCCTTAGCCTAGCCCCTTTCTGAAGTTTTTGGAGTTGCCTGCGCACAATGGGGAGCACAGAATATTTTCAGAAGAAAAATACCAATATAGAGTCACTTCACTGGCAAATTGAAGAGGTAGCTGGTTGCTGAGCATCTTTAGCCAAGGTTGTATGGATGAGACACAATGGGACTCATATTACAGTAGCTATTCCTGGCTGTAGTTGTGGGTACTGAGAGGCTAAAAAAGAGGATGCGTGAAACACAGAATGCTCTTGTGCCTCCAGCTCTGGAAGATGTCAGTTCAGTCCAGATCCAGTGTCACTTTCCACTTCAGAAGGTCAGGGAGGATTTAGTTGTCTCAAAATTAAGAAATAAAATAATTTGGTTAGGCAGCTTAAAAAACTAAACACAAACTCTGGCTCTTTTGATTGTTGGTGCCTATTTGCGTATCTGTGTGAGAGAGAAAACAAACCTTTCCAGCTTCTCTTTTTAAGCTAGTAAAATCTGTTTCCTGGTGGTTATATCTGAAGTATTTAAACATAAAAAAGAAAACTGTTGCTCTCAATTTTTTTCCCTAACATTTGCAAGTCTGTTTCTTTTTTGACTCTGTCAAAGACTTTGGGGGAAATAAATAGATTAAACTCTTGCTCATCTAAGCAGGTTTCATTTTTTAAGGGTTGTATATATTCAAACAAATCTGTTCCTCTCTTTCAGGATAGTGGGTTTTCTTGTCAAAATGCTGAAAGATCTGTTGCTCTCTTTAAGCTCACTGAGGAAACTGCTCAAGAGATTTAAAACTCTGTGTGATCCTCTATTAGTACATACATTTTTTCCTAAGGTACATGAATCTTATAATTTAGGGTCTCAGGCATTACAACTTCCTTCATGAGACAAAATCACTATAAGAACATTCTTAGAAAAATCTCATCAAAATATATGCATCTCTGATCATCATACATATACATTCAGAGTTTGAACAAAATTAATTTTTAAAGTGCAAAAGACTCAGTGCATTTCTGTGATAATAATCCAGTGCAGTACCATTAATAGAGAACTTGCTTTTAAGTGCCATGAAATGTTTTTTAACAGGATTTTGGGCTTTTGTTTAGTCAGGAGAAACCTCTTAATAAAAAATATTTCATAAAAACATTAAAGCATCTATAAAAAGATGAGCTTTACTGGCTAGTGCACAGGCTCAAAATTCCTCTCTTTGTAAAGAATAAAGTGTACCAATTTACCAGTTGGATTTATAAAAAAAAAAAAAAAAAAAAAATCTGTTATTAGCAGAAGAACCTTGAAAATAACTGGGAAATAAAACAAAATCAAATACATCCATATGAAACTCATGTGAAAGGCGGGTTGCCAAACACGTACGCTTCATGTGACAGCTCTTTCTTTTCCTATATTTGTTTCTATTTTATATTTTAAAATATGCTGAATAGGTACTTGACTTTCTTACGTATGTGTAATGCACCAGGGAAACCTAGACTGGATGACTAAAAAATGTTCTTTCAGAGTATGCTTGGCAATGATTGTCTCAGTTAGCTAAGGATGCTCTTTGGTATTTCAGGTCTCAAAACAAGTTATTGTACAAGAATATTTGCCTTCCAGAATGAGCCTCTCTCCTGTTTCTTACTGAGACAGAATCAAAGACAGGCTCCAGGAGGGGTGAAGAGCACCGTGTACGAGCTAGTTCCTTCTCACTGCCTGCCATGTCTGCTACCTGGAGCAGAGTTTTCTTGTTATGAGGAACATTGAGAAGAAGGATTTAGGAAGCCACATTTAAATGCCAGTCATGCTGAAGTCTGTGAGAGTTTTGACAGTGCTGTACTCTAGAAGTTGTATAATAGCAGACCTAGCCATGGACCAGCGCCTCATTGCCCTGGACATCACTTCAAGACTGGATATCATTCCTAATATTGCACTAGCCAGTTGTCTAACATTTTTACAAACACTCTAATAAAGGGATTTGGTTATTCCTTAAGTCTTATTTAGAAGTTTTATTTGTTAATGAGCAAGTAGTTGTGGCAAAAGCTGAGGACAGAGGAACTTCAAATATTTCAAAAAAAGCACTTTTTAGGGCTGCCCAGTGGCACTAAATCTCCAGTATCCTACATTACTGGCATACTATGATAAATATACCTTATCCTTTTAATAATCTAACTGAACTTTCATACTCCCTTTTTTTCTTGCCCCAGCTATGTCTCTGCCTGCCCAGTACTGACAAGGAATTTAGCTTGTTTTGGAGTTGAGTGTCTTTTTTTTATTGAATTCAACTTGCTTGTTTGTGGAAAGTGATCATTTTTGATCTGTTCATCCACTGACATGACAGTGACTTACTTCAAACCATGAAAAACGCAGAGATTTCCCCTAAAATTATTTAAGACACATTGCTGAGAATCATACCCTATGAAATTGAAATTAGTTATGCTATTTAACATTAGAAGCAGTGCTAAAATCCTGCTAAGCTTAACTTTGCAGGAAGTTAATTGCTTAGTGTGCCATGTTCTACCAAATTCCAGCTGGTTAGATGTTTCTACTGGGAGAAAAATTATTTTGAAAAACTTGCCATATTTGTTTGTATGCCTATATACTAGACCAGCAGATGTTAGGTAAATATTTTTGTTTGTCTGTGTTTTCCATATGTTATCCATGAAAACACAGTCTGAAGGTATTTAAGAGCTTGTGTAGTCCAGCTCCCTGCTGAGGGCAGGATCAGCTGTATCAAATCACTCCTGACAGTTGTTTATACAACCTGGTTGTGAGATTTTCCAGGGCTGAGGGATTTACAGGCTCCCAAGGAGTTTCTTTCCCAGGGTAATCTATCACAAACTGTATTGTTATTGTCTTTCTTTCTTTCTTTCTTTCTTTCTTTCTTTCTTTCTTTCTTTCTTTCTTTCTTTCTTTCTTTCTTTCTTTCTTTCTTTCTTTCTTTCTTTCTTTCTTTCTTTCTTTCTTTCTTTCTTTCTTTCTTTCTTTCTTTCTTTCTTTCTTTCTTTCTTTCTTTCTTTCTTTCTTTCTTTCTTTCTTTCTTTCTTTCTTTCTTTCTTTCTTTCTTTCTTTCTTTCTTTCTTTCTTTCTTTCTTTCTTTCTTTCTTTCTTTCTTTCTTTCTTTCTTTCTTTCTTTCTTTCTTTCTTTCTTTCTTTCTTTCTTTCTTTCTTTTTCTTTCTCTCTCTCTTTCTCTCTTTCTTTCTCTCCTTCCTTCCTTCCTTCCTATGTCTAACCTAGTTCTTCATTACTACTTTTGAAGTCTATTATATCTTCTATTACATCTTCTAGTATTCCTAGTCTACACAGAGAATAGTTTATTACATTTCTCTTTGTATCAACCTTTTATATATTTGAAGACAGAGATAATTGATCTTGAGTCAGTGAGGAGAACAATCAGCCCTCCTTCTCTTTCTCAAGGAGGGTGTCAATTTGTTACAATTTAATGGTTTAATTTCAATGTTTGTTTTTCTTGCTGCTTTCATTTTTCCCCTCATTGAAGCTTCAGCACTGACATTTGCCCAAGGTCCTGTAGCCTAGTGTGAACCCAGTGAATGCTGAAAGAGCTGAAGGAAACACCAGGCTTCCTCGCCTTTAGGCACATGTCCTTGGGCCTGCCCTGCTCCACAAAAAGGTTTTCTGCTTGGCGCATAGTTCCACTATGACAAGCGTGCTTTGCTGCATGCAAGTATCATACACCAGAAGCACAGCTGATATCATCAGAGATGCTGAAATGTGAAGTCTGACTTTTAAATCAATCCCATTTGTGTTGAGCGTGTTTTCTTAGCATTCTAATTTTATCACATCATGAATGCTCCAGCTGGAAGCAATGTCTGACAGTTGATTTGAGGAAATTTTATTTTATTTTTAAACTCAGAACAGAATAATTGTAGTCCTGCTCAGCCAAAGTTCTCATAAAATTTTTAAGGATAATATTTATGGAGGGCTTTAAGGCTTAAATCCTTCTAAATCTTCAGATTATATCGTGGTGTTTCCTAGGAATGCTATGTTTCCTATGACTGTTACAAACATTTGCTGCAGTGTCCACCTATGTTGCATGATCTACCCTGCAATTTAAAAATAAACAAACAAACAAGTTGTATTAAAATGCTTTCAGATGATGAAATTTTTCATGGACTGTTTTTTTTTTTCAGCAGTCATGCAAATGTTCAGCTGTGGAAAGACAGACTCTGGTACATACATGTGTGGGTTCTGAGTACAGACAATGGTCATTGGTAAGAAAACTTCACACCAAAACAAGATTCTGAAGTTTGTCTTAGAATCTCTCAAAGCACCAAACACTGGTCTTGGACTAAGATTAGTGGAATAATGAGTTATTTACATGCTATTTGCCCAGGACTACTTTAAAAAGAACACTTGCTCTTTTCTGAGACAATGCATCACCAAGAGAGAATCTGAATTTTCTGTCATTTAGAACAGCTGGGATAAGGAAAAATGAATCCCCAAATTAAATGACTTAACTATTAATAATGAACTTTGAGGGAATATGCAAAGTAGAACCCTTGCACAATAAGATATTGATATTATCTGAAACTAATGTTTTTTAATGGATACACTGAGTCACTCTCAGCAGTGCAGAAAATGAAACTGCAGGACTTATACCTCCAGAATAACTTAACACAAAACAATTTATGTGGCATGCCTCACAGAGTCAGTGTACATGGAGAAATTAGACTGCAATGAACCACTGTTTCTACTTTTTCACTTTAAGGCAATCCCATCTTTTGAAGTTGATCTCAAATGGCAGTCTTTGGACCACTTCATAAATGTCTTCAAACTCAACAAATTAGCTACTTTTCTTACGCATTCCTCACCTACTTGATTAGAGCTGATGGCAATGTGTTTCCATTCATTGTGGCTCATCAGGAAAAGATATTTTCATCTATGGTATCTCATTCTTCAGGCCATTGTGTTGATCCTTGACTTGTAATGATGAAAATAAAAAATTACCGTTGTAGTCAGTTAAATTACACTGATGTAAACACTGCAAATGAATGGACAATCAGTTCTGGTTCAACATTTTCTTGCAACTACTAGAATTTCTGCACCATAAGTCTGGGATGGGAACATTCTGAGTTTGGGAACATTCTAGTCTGTACTTTTTTTTGTAGCTTGGACCACTACCATCTTGGCAGGAAAGTTTTACCATTCCTGAACAAGTATTGTGCTAGCATTCCACAGCCTTGGCTGTAACCTCTGCCACTTCTGAAACAAAAAAAAAACATGATCCCATCTTGAAGACACTCCTTCACTTTATCCTTCCACTCAGTATTTCATGCTACATTGTTGTGGTTTTTTAAAAATGTGGAGGCACTTTTATGGAGGGACTAGACTAAAGGAGCTCTTAAAAAGCCATAAACTCACAGAGCTAGATGGAAACAAACTGTTCATTGTGGTATAAATTGTAAGAAAAAAATGTGGTTCAAGAACATATATTGTGCTGTTCCAGCATAGTATCAGACTCTGTGACTTTTACAAAAACTATATTTAACATGAACAGTAAAATAAGGACATGGTTTAGTGGTGGGATGGCAAGGTTAGGTTAGCGGTTGGACTTGATGATCTTAAAGGTCTTTTCCAACCTAGATGATTCTATGATTCTATGATTCTATTCTATAAAATAGAACCTTAATATTTTTAATTTATTTCTCCTTATTCTGTATAGTTAAATTTTCATAATACTCAAGAAGTCTTATTTCTGGCTTAGTGAGGGAGGATTAAAAGACAGAAGGCGTTGTACAGAACACTCCAGTTGCAAGCACTTCCACCTCTGGCCTGTCTTGAAAGCTTCACAAAGATCAGCACAGTTCTCTTTCCAGCTGTCACATGAAAACTCTATTGAAAGTTACCAACAGTTCTACATTTTAGTGTACTGCCTGTTTTATCTAACTTTGGAGCCAGTTGGGAAAAATACCTTTCAGATAAAGAAACACTGCAATTTCTGAAGTTGTTAATCAAACCTAGATGAACACTCTACTCCTTGCAGTAAAACCATCATCAGGGGAGCTCCTTCCACATAGGGGCAGAGCCCTTCTCCACACTTTCTGCTGTGCTAGTCAGTCACATTTTCTTCTAGTTATGTGTGACCTGTATTGCCATTACCTACCTCTGCAGTTGTGTCATGCAGGGGCATAGATAAGACATGCTTTCTCTCACATTTGTGATTTCTAAGCATATGCCAAGGAATGGTCACTCTGGACAGAGGTTCCTTATGTGTGCCATCCCATCTAGAATGCCTCTTAAGCTCTCATATAGAACTCCTTGAAATATCTCATCTACACACCTCTAACAATAGCTGTAAGGTATTAAATGCCAGGCAAATGTAGGGGAGGAAGAGGCCATTCCTTTCACAGAAGAAAGGCAATAGTTTTGGGGCCAAATTATAAGAAAAAAACTAGAAACTAGATACAAATTTCAACACGATCATTTGCAATTTTGCATGAAGATTCAGGTTACTGCTCACAGAACCTAAATGAATCTACGAATCTGTAAGGATTTGCTATTGTATCTAAATGAATGCAATTTCCTTAAAACAGACAAATGATGTGGTAATTGACTTTGGATAGAAAATTATGATATCGGTACTTGTAGATATTAAAGACAGGCAAGAAATAAAACACTTGAAGGTAATAACAGAGTTGAGAGATGAATTATTCTACATGAATAGAGGCCATCAAACTATAAACAGTCACACACACACAAAACAGAGATACAAAACGTGTAGAACAAATAGAGTGAAATAATCTGCCAAGGAAGGTTTCTTAGGCAATGATTCTGAGGTTTTAAAAAATATTAAAGAAAACTCCTAAAAGAAAACAATTTTAAAGACTTTTAAATTTCTGTTCTGAAATTCAGTTCTTTACCTCTCTTCTTGTCTGCCCTCTTAATTTAGTCTCTGTTCTATATGCATCTATGTTTCTAAAGACTGACTTTAATTGCATCATTACCTATTTCAGAAGGCATACTATATGCTTGGATGTAAGCATGGTTTCTTTAAATCTCTATTGGAAAGTGGAATTGGGATAACTACTGGAAAAAGTTTAACTGGGATATAGGGAGGAAAAGAAAGCAATGTTCTAGTAAAGTTCACCATTCAGTGATTGAATAAAGAAATTATTTTTGGTATTCTCTACCATGGCATTTGTATAATTCCTAAAATTTCAAGTATGTAAGAAGAGAATAAGATCCTGCTCTCAGTGACACCTAGTAAAGTAGGTATTTCTAGTCTGACAACTGGACCCATAAGTCAGATAACAGCATTGTAGGTTAATACTTGGATGACAAGTGGAATACTTGCTATAGCAACAGATTACAATTATGTTTCTCAAGAGGTCTCCACCCACCACCTAAGATGATGTTTAGCCTTCTTAACCGTCAGGTCATGTGGCTGGAGTTAGGCAAAACAATACAGAAACAAAGCTGCTTCATGAGAGCTCCCCAAAGGTCCCACTGCCTTCTGAATTCCAGTATAAGTGGAAGTATCCAGTGACAGGTGCCTTTGAAGAAAGCCTCATGTGCTTTACAGAGTCACAGCATTCTTGAGGTTGGAAGGCACCTCATGAGGTCATCTAGCCCAAACCCTCCGCTCAAGCAGGGTCAGCTAGAGCAGATTGCCAAGGACAGTGTCCAAGTATATTTTTAATATCTCCATGGATGGAAACTCTCGGGGCAATCTGTTCAACGACCCTCACAGCAAAAAAGTTTGTTGTTCTGTTCAGATGCGATGTAAATGTGCTTAAATTTGTGCCCATTGCCTCTTGTCCTGTCACTGGGCACCGCTGTGAATAGTCTGGGTAACTCTTCTTTACCACCTCTAATGAGCTATTTAAACACAACTGTAAGATACAGCTCAGCCCTCTTTCTTCAAGTCTAAGCAGGCAATTTTCTCAGCCTCTCCTTGTATGCCAGAAGCTCCAGCCCCTTAGTTACCTTTGTGACTCTTTGCTGGACTCACTCCAGTAAGCCCATATCTTCCTTGTATTGGGAAGCCCAGAACACAGCACTCTGGATGAGTCTCACCAGTGCTGAGTGGAGGGGAAGAATCACCTGCCTCAACCTGTTAGCAACGCTTTTCCTAATGCAGTTGGACTTTTTTGCTGTGAGGATGCATTGCATGGTCATGGTCATCTTGTTCTCCACCAAGACTCCAAGGTCCTTCTCTGCAGAACTGCTTTTCAAGCTCATCAGTCCCCAGCATGTGCTGGTGCCTGGGGTTATTCCTCCCCAGGTGCTTCATGGCATAATTACTATTGTGAGAACAAGGGCAGGAACAGATCACATATTCCTGATAGAAATGGACAGAGGTTTTGCCCAAAACATTTCTAACATTTACAGAATGTAGACAGAAACAAAATGTCTTTGAATACAACCTTCCTACAGAACCAATGGAACATTCTCTAGGCACCATGGCAGTTTTGTTGACTTTAGCATATGTTCAAGCTTTTAAAAAACTAGGTACAAGGGAAGGAGGATTATTCTCTGGGCACTCTGTTCTCCCTTTGCAAAATTCCCTGGTGTCTACCACACTCTGAGTCCAAGTACACGCTGAATGGAGACTGATGTTTGACTTACTACGTAGCTGCTTTTAGAAATGGAGAAAAAGAGTTTTCAAGATGACAATGATACCTACCACTTGTGAGACAGTCCCTGCTGGAAAAAAAAAAAATGAAGATCTACTTGCTGCTCTGCAAAATATTCCTTAGAGAAACCAGGAATATCTTGAAATGTGCCAAGCCAGCTGAGGACTTGGACAGCTGCCAAATGAGTACAGCTCTGTCAGGAAAAAAAGGAAGGATCAGGGCCAGGGCCAGGGCCAGGGTCCTAACCAAAAGTTTGTACCACCTGTACACCTCCGAACTGTTTTCAGGGTTGATCTCTTTGGCATTGCATGAAACAAGTGAGTATGCAGAGATCAAGAGTTTAGCGGTGGGACTGTCATCAATGCAGCTACATGGATTCAGTCTGCTGTGAAAGAAAAAAATACACATAGAGGCAGAGACAGAGTAATTATTGACTTAGCTTTTATATTTGAGAACAGGAAGAACCTAATGCACTAGCCTGATTCTATGATGCCCTATTTGTTAGCTGGTGATAGGCAGACAGGTTGGGTGCGTGCTTCACCTCACACTCTGGGAAAGACAGTGCTCAAATGCAAAATGAGTTCTTAATGCTATGTCCTTTCTCACTGTTCTTCAACCTTGAAGAAATGCATGTGCTCAGCTCAGTTTCTCAGATCTTATACTGAGCCCGGGATTTGCTCATCATTTGTATTTTTCTAATTAACATTGCAAATCCACAGTGTATCTAATAGCACACTGATTCTTTAGGACGTGATTCCCTGCGGGAAACTTAGCAGGATGCTTTTGAGCATTTACATTATTTAAAAGTAGTCATTTGTTGCCCAAGTCCATTTCTGCTGACTTCGCAGCTTTGCTTTATCCTGCAGGTGAGAACTTCCCCTTCTGTTTTACAAGTACACTGACAAAGGAAACACAAACAACATGCCCTGTGAACCCAGTCACAGTCTGACTGAGTCTCATTCATGGAGTATAGCTCGATGAGTTTAACTTTTCTAGTGATCTTAGCAACACCCAGGTAGGTAGTGTAGGAAAATAGTCAGGCAAGTGTCTTCTACACATGTCATGGTGAGAGTGATTCCATACGTAGGGTACTGGATCTGAACCTGCAGATGGTTTGACATCCAGGCAAACTCAGGAAGAACACTGCAGAAACCATAGAAAGGTGAAGCCATTAGAGCTGCTTCAGCACATAGTACCAGAAATAAAACCAAGCTGAAGAAAATAACTTGAGAGAAGGAACGGAAGAGCTAAAAACTCCAAGAAACTCTAGTATGGGAGATTAAATTTAAACTCTAGATATGGGAGACCAGTGAAAAGAGATTCAGACAGTCCTGTCATTCTCTGTTTGCAGACAGAGTGTACCAGACAAACTGAAGGTAGTCTTAGTTTGTGATAGAGTTTAATGAATTTCATGTTTTCAGTTAGCCTAGGCAGGGAAGATGACTGTGAACTTACACTGTTATAAAACCATAGTCTGCATAAAACAAGAAAACACAAGGGACGTATACCTCGTTATCCTAATTTCCTGAGCATACAAAATGAAAATAAGTCTGTACAAACACTTTGAAGAAAAAGCTCACTAAGTATCTGGTAAGAATTTGATGTGGATCTGGAACTGGAGTGAGAAACTGGCTGATTACTGGGAGACTGGGACTTGAATCTTTATAATAAAACAGCAATTTTGAATTTTCAGTTTGAAATAAGATGGTAACAATGTTATTAATATAAAAAAAGAACTAAAGGCAGTGATATCTAGTTATATCCTTAGAATCTGTAAGATATTGGCAGATTAGATTTATGCATAAACAGGAAACTAGCAATGGTAGTAACTAGTAAAAAAAAGAATCACTGTAAAGCTGTGGAAATAGAAGTTATTAGGGTAAACATATATCCAACTGTGATTTTATTGGGAGCATGCACCCATTTAATCTTTCAGCAAGGTAAATAAGTGTGGGCAGAGAACCACAGTGAAACAGTGACCCTGCTGCTAATTATAGAAGTGCCTCATTCAGTGATAGCGTACGTATCTGCGACAGGCACTATACTGATTTACTTGTCAAGTGAACAGCGGAATAAGAAAGAGGGTTACTGGAGAAAAAGATGACAGATCCTCTAAGTAGTGATGCAAAACAATTAAATATGTATGTTATAAAAAATACTATTTTCTACTGTTTCAAAACAGAAATTTTGAAGGCTGAAGTGTGGTGTAATTCAAAATACTGTCCTTTGCCTCACAGTCTATTCTAACCACAATACTGACAGATGTACAGTTTATTCCACAAGAAAAGCAAACATTTTGATTGTGGGCTTGACTGCACAAAGCAGTGAGGTTGCCAGTAGAGAAAGAATGCTGCGCTCCTCTTACATCTTCTGTTTTCAAAGCAACGAACAGAGTGGGTTTCCAACCCCAACTCTCCAACCTTACACTGATATTACCTTAAAAAAAAAAAAAAAAAAAGAAGCAGTCTTTAATGACAGCAGGCTTAGACTGTAAACCTATATTCAGTACACTATCATTAAAATATTTCTGTTTTATACTCCTACAGAAATTTTAATCTCTCTTGGTATAAGATAAATAATTTCATCAATGACTGGTCATGTACTAGCTTAGCCAGAAGCAAAATCTAGTTGAATTGAAACAGTGCCTTGAAAATGGGAGTTCCCTATTGTAAAATGATGTAGAATAGAGCTCTCTCTTACCCTGAGCAGCATACACTAGTCATGCTAAAAAAAATATTAAGAATATGCATTATGATCAATAAAGAGAAGTTTTCTACTTTCATTTTGCTTTGAAAAACTAATATTTATAGCATTACAAATTTGTGTGTGTTATTGCTCTGCTTTGCTCCTAGCAAATTCTTTCGGTGAAGCTGAGAACAGTCAGTATTTTGTTGTGTAAGCCATACTGATAGCAGGAAAGTAATTTGGTCTCTCCTTGGTAAGTTTTTACAGAAAAACAGGCAGATGATCTTGTAGTTACATTTCTGCAATCAGTGATGGGAGCTTCATGTCACTGCAGTAGGTTTCTTGTATGAGATTGGATCAATTGCTTGAAATCAAGCCTTCCACAGTGTCCTGAACAGCGTCCAGCGTGCAGCCAGGCTTCTCGCAGAACTCTTCTCTCATTTTATCACCTGACGAGAGCTAGATTTTCAGAGCAGTTCAAAAGCCAGAGAGTCAGATTTTTATGAAGCATAATAACAAATGCTGGTGATGGATAATAGTGCTGATCCTTTTAAAAAGCAGGTCTTTAAAATAACTATGTCCGTATTCAGCCTTTTGTCTCATTTCCCCACCTCTAAAATGGGGACAATATCAAATGTATCTGCATACTGTATGAAAGGGGTTACCATGAAGTGATTTGTCTTTGATGAAATACTTAAGTGGTAAAAGACTATTAAAAAGCTATGTGGAGAATAAATTAAAAACTATAAAGAAAACAGATTTTTTTCTTCATGTTTTATTCCAAATATCTCCTTATTCCTCTTCTCTCTTTACAGGAGATTTTCAGTGCGAATTGCCTTTACTGCTTGTCTTTTCTGGGGAGCTGCAGCAAAAAAAAGTTTTTCCTGACTTTTGCCCCCCATATTCTCACGTATTTGTACAATACCAATACCAGTGATGAACCTCATATTTACTCTTGATTGCATTATATACTGCAATATTGCTATTTTAGTCTTCCCAGGCAGCACATTTTCAAGAATATAAATTAGACGTGTATCTTTCTTGCCCTAATTATGAGCTCCTGGGATCTCTTTGTGAATGAGATACTGTAATCTAAGACTGGTTTCAGAAAGCAAAATGGTAACGGGGGTATGAAACTCATTATGGGTACTGTGGAACTTTTTCCTGTTTCCTTGTGAAATCTTCAAATGAGGTGAATATGATTATGCTTTCTTTCTGATTTACACCAAAGAATAAATTCTCTCTAATTTAGAGAACATAAAGGCATCGTGAAGGTTTTTAAAATAAATCTTTCATGACAACTATAGCTAAGCATACCCCTGAAAGATGCAAGCAGAATTGTCCAGAGGACAGTCATTAACCAAATGTTTGCGGGGTATATTTTTAAATAGAAATCAGTGAGTTAGTCAATTAATAACAAAACATTAAGGCAGTCTACTCCTTTAATTGTTTGCTTATTGATAACTAAGCTTGCAGATACGTCCTACCTGCATTTGCTTTCAGTGCTTCTCCTCTCTATACCTATTGGTGATAAATAATGTCAGCTTATGTGGTCTATTGCAAGGCCATTTATATCATTCTCTGAATTGGTGGATATTTTTAGTCATGTTTAAAATACTAAGAGCTGTTGGCTACTGCCAAGATAAGTAAGCAGAGAATACTGTCACTGTAGGGTTTGCTTTGTCTGTTGCTGCTTAGGAAACAGTCACAAGTCATGCGCTGATTGACAGGGCCTCACTGCTGCTCCTGACAACTATCAGGAGGGTTGTCATGTAGTTTAGATTCCTTGCATAAAAAAGGACAAAAGAGTGGAGACTCATTATTCAAAGTGTTTTTACACTAATCATAACCTTTGGGCTTTTCAGAAAACCTTATATGTAAGGCTATGAAATCTTTTCTGTACTTATCCAAACATAATAAAACTACAGAATGGTGATCAGGTAACTAGCCTAGAAACAGTACTACAAATATTAGAAAAGGGGATCAATAATGATAGTAATAAGAGCATGATCATAAGCACTGGTCCAAAAAATGTGACAGATTATCCTGCCCAGTCTTGTGCTTAACCCAATTTCCAATCTAAAATCATATCTAGCCTAGAGCAATTTAAACTACTGCTTACTCAAGAGTTATGCCTGTATAGAATATTTCCCTTTGTCTTGTAGGGGAGACACTATTTAGTGTTCAAAAATAAAACTTAACACTCAGCAGCTTTCTTGGCCATGAGATCTATCCACTCCCACAACTGGCAGCACAAGCTTGCCAGAGGCATATGCTGCTCATTTTTGGAGTGATAGAACAGGATACCCTGTTCTGTCTTCAGTGTTTCCCCATGGAGCCCAGTTCTGCCTAACAGAGTTCCTGCAGAAGAATAACGTTTCCCTAAGTCTCCATGGAAGAATATAAGCTAAAAGGAGTGGTGTGCAGGTGATGTTTCACTGATTTGAAGGCTGTGAGTACAGTTTATTGTTACCAGAGGCAGATTATATAGCAGCAAATAGAACATAATGTTAAATTTCAAGCTCAGAGACTGGAAGGAAACTGTAAGAATTGTTTCTTGTTCTAATTCATAAGATGTGATTGAAAAAGTGAGCTGTAAACTGATAATTCTCTGTGATGCACAGAATTGCTGTATTGGAATGATAAACTGTGAATGAATCAAATCTCAGCACAGTCATGCCAATTTTACTTTGATAGACCAATCGACCTTAGATAGACTTTAGATAGAAATACCCAAGTAATTTGGTCACAAAACTGAGTCATTCACACCCTGCTAGCATTTCACTAATCTTGACATGCTGATAAAAGCTTTTCTTAAGCATACTTTAAAGTAGACTTGTTCTGACAAGCCTTATTCCACATTCAGAGGGTATGGAAACCACACGGAAGCAGTTGGCTTCCAGATTATCCTAGTCCCAAAGATACATAAAATTCCTGGCTGCAGCCAGCTAACTTCAGTTAGCTAGTTGCTTCTCATTAGCTAAGCATGACTGTATTCTGTAAAGTTAGAGACATCTGAAACCAAATGCCTTCTCCTAATAGCAAAAATGCATTGTAGTACAAAAATAGAACTAGAGACCTTGGAAAACAGAATATTATAAAGTACTGCCCTTTGAGGGTCCCAAGAATCACCTTTTTTAAATTTTCTTAAAACATCTGAACATCAAACCTTTTGATGCTCCGTGTATCTGGTAAATTAATTTTCACTTCTAATTTTGGTCCATACACTGACAGGAAAACACAAAGCAGTTCAGTTAAGAAAAATGCCTTTACAGTTCATTTTCTTAGTGAAATCAGAAGTATCAGGATTTTCTCAGAATACCCCAACTCATGAGATTCTCAATCCAACCTTGAGTACTCAGTAGGCTTTGATAGTTATACTGAGTTTTAGGTTACTAAGTTAGTTAGGTTACTTACTAAGTTTAGGATCTAAACCGAGCATCCTTACATCACAGAACTAGTAATACACACTACACTTAACAGCTTTATGTCTTCCTGTTAGGCAACTTCTTTTCAGCCCTTACCTCCCGTCCCCATGATTCCAGAGGTGATGGGAACAACAGGCTATGAGATCAGTAAGTTAACGCATGATTAAAGTATTTTGGTGTCATAAGAAATGACAGAGACTTTTAGGTTGACAGAAGCTATTACACTGATCTTTTTAATGGTTCTATTTTATATCAGTTTTTTCTACCTCACACGCCTAATTCTACCAATGTACTTACTTGAGAGCATTTTTATTACTTTCATAATTATGTCTTATATATGTCACAGAGAGACCCTTGAAATAGAAGTAGTGCAATGATTACAAAGGCTGCCTTGCAGAGAGTTTGCAGAATTTTGCATTTCTCATTCTTTTTTGAATTCATACTTAACACTTTCTCTGGCCATCTATGGTAGTCATTTGTATACTAGTTGTTTTAAAAGTTCTTTCTCATTTCTGCAAAACTTGCTCGAGTCAAATCAAAAGACAGTGATTTCAGTGGACTTTGGATCAGTGATTTTTTGTCAGTAAGAATAGGGAAATAAAAAGTTGGGTTCAAGCTGGATTACCAAAATGCTTTTGAATCCTTAGGATAGCAGGTGCTTTTGTTCTTGAAGCTGTATTTGAGATGCATGTGAGATGTTTATTAAATATTATCCTATGGATATAAATGTTGTTTATTTTGTCAGATGCAGTGCTTTAAATTACCTTCACATATGTGCATAGATATGGTGAGAAAGGAGAAGACAATGAAATAAATGCATTAGCATTAAGTTCCAATAGCTCACTACTCTTCTCATTGTTATAAGCACAGTAGCACACAAGCTGATCTTACATACCGGAGTCTCTGGTGCTCCAGTGGACCTGTAGCATGACTTGAAATGCCAGCAAAAATAGTCATTGTGGAGAACTAGATAATATGTATGTGTATAGTCACTGTGTGAAAAGTGTATATATTTGAAGGACTTGGAAGGACTATATCTAATAAAATAGGTGGTGATTCTGGGGAAATCTCCCCACAGCCTCTCAGCGTTTGGTGGTACATGATCAGAGAATGACAAACCACAGAATCATAGAACGGTTCAGGTTGGAGGGGACCACACAAGTCCCACTCCTCTGCTCAAACAGGCTCAGCCAGAGCAGGTTGCTCAGGACATTGTCCAGTTGGGCTTTGAATATCTCCAAAGATGAAGGAAACTCCACAGCCTGTCTGCGCAACCTGTTCCTCCTGTGCTTGATCGCCCACCTGGTAAAAAAAGTTTCTTCTTCTGTTCAGATGGGATGTGATATGTTTCAGATTGTGCCTGTTGCCTCCTGTCTTATCATTGAGCACCACTGAGAAGAGTCTGGCTAACTTTCCTTTATTCCACCCATCAGGTATTTGATTAAATACACATTGATAAGATCCCCGTGATCTTTTCTTCAGGCTAAGTGCTCTCAGCTTTCTCAGCCTCCCCTTGTATGCCAGATGCTTCCATCCTTAACCATCTTCATGGCCCTTCTCTGGACACACCCCAGTATGCCTGTGGCTTTCCTGTACTTGGGAGCCCAGAACTGGACTCTGTGTTCCATGATGTCTAAAGGTTTCTGAAATTTTTTATGAAAACACAATAATTGTCCTGATTTTATGGCATAATTAAAAAAAAAAATAATGCTATTTCATGCATTGTGTAAACTGACAAGTTGAGATAGTATAGGAGATCTGTAATTTTTACTACTTTATTTGCTACTTGATTCCTTTTCTAATTCTTTCCTGTCTCTCATTCTTCGAGAGCCAATAGTGACTTTTGAATAGTAACTTCAGTAGTAAGATAAATAAATCTTCACTTAAAAAAAAAGCATGCAAGGAACCAAAAAGCTTAATATGTCCTCACAGGTGCACCTGGAACTATGCCAGTAAATTTGATTATCAGGACCACCTGGAAAAGAGTCAAGCTTTTGTTTAAAAGGCCACAGAAGGGCAGTGTTTGGGTTTTGGGCACTGAGTAGAAGTTTTGGTTGCAAAGGGAAATTATAGTTAGTGGAACCTTCCTGGAAAGTATGGTGTGTGTAAGGGAGTGAGCTTTGGTGGTCTTGTGGAGCAGCAGCAAGTCTGGGAAATATTCAGGCTGAAGATGAAAAGCTGGATCTGCAGGAGATTAAAATTCTGTGAGTTAATAGCAATTTCTTTGGATTCTTAACATTGGCAAGTGGCTTCAGGGAGAAGGCCCAGTGGATCATGAAAGATTTCAAGGGAAAATGGAATCTAGAGTAGGGAAAAAGCTTGTTTAATATTTACAATATCTCTTTCAGTTTTGCAGTGGAGAAAATCCTGAATGCTGTTGCTTGAGATAACATTCACAAACATCTTACAGTAGGATGACTCCTAAGAAAAGGCTGATTAATTGAAAGGCTGATAGATCTTTGGAGCAGTGCTATCATTGCAGTAGTTATACAATGCCTATTTATAAGGCAGCATTATGTCTGCTGTGTTACACTTCTATAGCTACCTATTGCTAAATATATTTTACTGCAGTAGTCCATTTTATTGTCTAGAATTCAAGTGAAATGTGTAGCCCACTAATGAAATCTTAGGGTGGCAGTTTTTCATATGCTTTTTTAAATCTCCAGGAGATGTCTTTCTTAATGCTCTGGGCTCATACTTGTCTCTTTCAATCAAGATTGAAAGATTAAATGTTGAAAAAGAGGGGAAAGCTCAAACTATAAATACTGTGAGGGCCTTAGTTTGTTCCCTGACTCATCAATTGGCTTTCCATATTAAAGTCTGAGATGTGAAGTGAGATGCTATTACATATGTTCTTTCTGAAGAATTAAGCAACTTACAGAAAAACCTCCACCAAGGTGACCTCCTAGTTCTCAGCCAAAGAGAAGTAAAAGATACTATTTAATGTCACTAAACTCTCATTCTTCCTCTGCCTTCTCCAGAGTGACTACAAATATTATGTAATACGAATGTATAGTAGGTTCAATGTGTGAAATGTACTTGTGCCACAATGTTTCAAGAGAATTTTGACTACTGTGATGGTAGCAATTAAAAAGAAATGAATTCCAATTAGAGTCAGACAAATAGAAATGAGAAAAATGGTACTTTCCTTAGCACTGTGATAACAACACTTTATGAATTCTTCATTACCTGACCCTGTGAACACCTGGCTGCACAATGGTCTCCTACATAACAAATGTGTAATCAAACATCTGTATGCCATGAATTAAACAGACCTGCAGCTGGTCAGCCATCTGTAGAGAGGCTGTTCTCATGAAACTCTCTGCCTGTTCAGTTAAGTACTTGCTTCTCTTAAACTCGAATATTTGTGATGGGTTTTGCACGTCTACCTCTTAGTGTATACTCTGGTCTTTTTTTGGTGATGATATGGGCTATTAAAGTATAACTGAAATCTTGATATGAGGATGGAGGAGGAGGAACTTTGGGCCAAATTTTTAAGGTGGATCTTGTGATCCACAAATACTAAATGCAGCTGATGTTTTGTGTAAGTATTACAACTGGATTTATAGATGTGTTTCTAGTTGGAAAGTCAATGAAATACTGCTGAATATTTGGACTCTGTTACATGGGAATTATCTTAAATAGAATATTGTAGTGCATGTTGCAATGTTTTCTGTTCTTGAAAAGATGTGAACAACCATTTTAAATACATGTACCTGCATCACTGACAATGCAATTAAATTGGATAGGACCCCTGAATAGTTATGCTCTGCAAGTCAAAATCAGTTTGAATGCCCATGAACTGGGAGTTAACACTGACATTCATTTTACAGTTTGTTTCCATTCTAGTATATAAAGCATCATCTCAAAGCAGTAACTGCTTGGGGTTATGTTGCCCTTGTTTGCGGGCAATATGCTTTGGAGTCCAAACAAATTGTCAGTGTACCTTTAAAACAGTTAGAAGAAAGATCCCACCAAGGACAGCTGTAGCATTACAGGAAACAACTCTGCTTCTCTAATATTTCTATGGGGTATTTTTTTCTTGTTGTCCTAATTTTCCCATACTTCGTAATTAAGCTCTCCCTAGGTCAGCAGTGCTTCCTTATGAGGCAGTTGTTCTGCATTTCACAACATGTTAATTATCTTGTTTTTTTGACAACTTTTCCTTCTATACCTAGCATGCATTTAGGTTTTAAGAATTTTCACTGTTTCAACTCCCCCTAATATGATTTTAATATTTACATGCTATGTTGTAAGCACTGCACACATAAGTCTTCAGACTTTCTTTTGAATCAACTCTGACTTATTTTTGGGTGCATGCAGTATAACTTCCGCACATCTAAGATTTATTCTTAGTCTCAATAGCTTTTGTTGGCTCTTTACATAAATTTTCCTGCATCTTAATTTTCTGCATTTCTTAATTCTGCAATTCCCTTAGGGAAATCTATGCATTTTACATTATTTCAAGCTTCTTAATATACCAACATTCTATACTGACCTGCATTTTTTTATCTTCATTTTTTGACAGATCTACATTTTACATTTGGGGAGCAGGGAGAAATCTGGTTTAGATCAGCTTGCCATTCTGAAATCCTACATCTAGGACACATGGATGTTAATCTAAATATCTTGAAATAAATCTGAGGCTTGTGGATGCTAATCTCATGTTGGCAATGTAGACTTTTCAAACTGTCATTCATAAACTAGCAGGCAGAAGCTGATAAAGCAGCCCGGCTAATCCAGCAGCAAAGTCAAGTCCCCAGCTAAGAGAAAACTAACTAGGTGAAACTTTTCAGTCTTCTGTGTTTGATCCTATATGAAAGGACCAAGGGCCAATTCTGTACAGTCTTGTTTGTTGTACAATTTCCTTAGTAATTGAATCCCTAAAAACTCAGTTATAAATGTCATCTGCCCATCTCTCCTTTGTATGCCAAGAACTGGCAAATCCATAGGTGGAGCCAGTGAATGGCAGCTTAGGTCCCCTGCTTGCTTCTTCCGTTTGGACTCCAGCTAAGTGGTCCAAGCTTGTGCTGATTGGTTTCTTCATCTCATGTGCATTTGAGACAATATAGTGTAATGTATTCTTCTAATGGTGGTGTGATATGTATATCGAAGAGTTTGGGGAAGAATGTTTTTTCCTTAACCAGCCTTCGTGCTCCAATTCTCCTGGCCGAGATTCTGGGACTCCCTTTATTGGTGTCTGATCTTCCTTTTTATAGAAACTTTAAAGTATTGTGCCTTCTGTTCTTGAGAACAGGAACTTGACACTTTTCTTAGGTCAAACCTGTGTTAAAATTTTTGCCAGGAGAATTTTAGGTTAGGCTTTTGATTACATAATTGTGTACTGGCAGAAGGCCTAGCATAGCTGTACCTACAGGAGCTGAAAAGAGCTTTGCTGTGATAACTTTTTTGTTTGCTTGTGGCACTGGTTAAAACTACTTTGTGAGGGAAACGCTCTCTGCCAGGAGAAAGGGTATCTGCATTTCAGGATCTAAAACTATACTTGTAGGTATCTTCTGCTGTGGAGCAGGATTCTCTAGTATAGTAATCAGAGTAGAGATGTGCTCCACAAGCAAGATCATCAAAAGCTGGAATACTGCTGTAAGCGGTGTGAGTACATCAAAGATGAATTCACTTCAGTAAACCCACATTGACTCAGGGACTGTTTAAAAGCTGCAGACTGAGATAATCCACTTATCACTAGCTCTGCTGGTGATATATCAGCATATATATGCTGATAAGAACCCAATGGACTTGTAGACTCTATTATTCAGGCAGGCAAAACTTGATTTTTACCAGTGCTATGTCTAATGGTTATAACTTTGTTTTGTTATTGTTATTTGTTATAATTTTTATTTTCCCTGTTTTGATCATATAATTTTATTATTTTTTCAAATTTTGACACTTTTGGAGTTACATGGAAATTTGAAAACAAACTTGCTAGTGAACTTTCTTTTCTTACAAGTGCTGATTATGAAAATATTTGAGTCTTTTTTTTTTAATATTGTGTGATTTAGTGTATAGAACCTATGGCTCAGACTGACCTTCTGCAACTTTTAATAAAGCCAGTGAAAGGCCTTGCAAGTAAGGAAGCTGTTGAAAAGCAAAGTGATTTATTACAAAAACAGTTGGGCCCAGTAAGCTGGAAAGGTCATGCTGACAGAAATCTAGACTCAGAAAAGCTGCTACAATGTAAGAAGGCATTATCAGGAGGAAAACAAAAAATCCAATGAAAGTATTTTTGGGAAAAATGTAGTTTGGTTAGTGAAGAAAACAATGTAGTTGTCCTGCAATGTTCTTATTTCAGAAAGCTCCCTGTGGAGGGTATTTTCTATAGAGTAGGAGCTGGAAAGCTGTTGAAGCTTCTGAAAGAAAATGTGGAGGAAGGATTAAAGCAAGATGCAAAATGAAGCAAGAAAAAAACCGTTGCAGAACAACTGATAACAGTAGTTAAGATATTCACTAGTATAGAATACCATATTCAAGACTTTCTTCTAGGCTAGGCATGGCAGAAGAGTTCAAGTGAATTCCATTCTGTACTTCTGAAACCATCACTTTTAAGAGTTAAGTTCTATAAAATATACCATGAATTGTTGCTTGACTAAGGTGTGGAGCATCATGGGAATTCTCTTAAGAGGGATGTAACCTGGCTAGGGGAGCTGGAGTCTATCATATGACAGCATCAACCTCAAAATGACACCATACATTGGATTTCCTGCAAGGATGGTCAAAATATTCCCTTTTATATTGGGAAATAAGTTGTCAAAAATAGAGTAAGAAACTGTGTTCATGTCACTAGTATTTGTACTTGAAGCCCTCAGTGGAAAACTTCAGCCTTCTGTAATAATATAACTGTCAATAGACTTGCCTTTCACATTTCTTATCTACTTCTTGTTGGGGTTTTCTCTTTGTTTTAAAAATGTTGCCATTTCACATTTCTGTATAGGCTGTAGGTTCAATAGGGTAGAAAATCACTCCATTCTTTAATCGTACAAGGATGCAAGAATATATGCTTTCACTGGAACAATAGCATTATCTTATTATCATGTAAGGAAATAAATTATGTCTTCAAGTGCTTAGAGTATGTGCTTAGATTTGAAATCTAAACAAGTTACCCTGTTAGTTAAGAAAACGTACCAGAAAGCCTGGGATAATAACATAAATCAGGAAAATACATGAGAAACTAGGCTGTGCATCTTCCTCGGTTATTTAAACGCAAAGGCTTGTCCTTGCATTTGCAGTAATGTTAATGATCCAGTCAAATATTTGAGTCAAACATATCAAATCTTGCTGAAACAAACTACAATTTGTGGATTGCACTCTAACTGCACCTGACCTTTCCTAGCCTGGCTGTGTACTCATTTATCTGAGCATCTGAACAGCATTTCATTGTTTCAAGCTGTCTTACAGACTGGGAATTTTCTGTCTAGGAAGCATGTTCATGTTCCTATTCAGTTTTAATTCAAAAAAAATGCTCCCAGTGGATAAGTAGTATCCTACACTTTAAGTAAAAAATACTGTGCCTTTATTGGATGAAAATGTTAATGCAGGTCTTAGCAGTGCTGAAGTTAGATTTTTAAATATGAGTTTGAACATGTGCTATAAAGCTCCATGTGCACCTGCAGTACATTGTTTAGCTAGCAGTAGTTGTTTGCAGTGCCTTCTGTGTCTCACTAACACAATATTTTGCTCCTTCCAAGATCCATGGGAACTGTGCTAAGGATATAATAAATTACTGTAGCTTATTCTGCAACATTAAATTTTGATAAATCTTAATCCTGGACAAACTAAACCTGTTGTATGTGCTAGAAATCAAGCTTCTCTGAAGCACACATCATAAAGACAACTGATGTGAACTGGCTTTACTTCAGCTTACGAGAGAAACTAAATCACACCAATTTAAAGTTATCAGCATATGTTCTCAGTTTTTTTCTGACAAAGTGTTTAAATTGAAAATACTCTCTCCATTTCAAAATATGGACAGAACTTCCCTTTTAAAAAAATTTTATCTAAGTTTGTGTTAATAGTTGGTGAAAAGGGAAGGGGACATAAAGAAAAGTATGGCTTAATTTTGATAAAGGTCAGAGTTATTTTTTAATATTTTAGATTTTACTTTCCTTTCTGTGAGGAAAGTAGTGATCCTCCACCAGGGACTGATACAGATGTGGCATTAGACCTGTCCTGTATTTCAGGGACAGACACCGTCATTCTACGTTAAAAAGATTAATGCACAAGTGTTATGTACCCAAGAGTATCAGATCATGTTTCTTTAATTTTGTAAGAGAATTTTAAGGGCCCGGGGAGGTTCATAATCCTCACTGATCTTTTGTCCTTGTTCTCAGACAAGCTACAAATTTTTAATACAGACAGGAATACAGTTTATTTTTTTTCTTGGGGATTGCTGTCTATTGGATAATTAAGTCACATTAACAAGCCGAATGATCCAGACTGTTAGAGAAGCACAGCTTTTTCATCACCAGCTTCCTGAAAGCCATCTGAAACTAATGACTAATCTTTGAGCCAACCTTCCCTCTGCCCCATGACACTCAATAATCCCACTTGAAACTCATTTCTGGTCCATTCCCAAAAGCAGCTAAAATTACACTGCCACAGCTGTCTTCTGGTTGGTTTTGTTCGTTGTTTTTTTTCCTTTCAGAATGTCATGTACCTTGATCTAATACCTTAGCTTCCTATTTACAAATCCAGATCTCCAACAGAGCCCTGTTAAAATGGATTAAGGATGCCTTTATATCTCTGTAATAACTAATACACTGTGCAGTGAAAGCAGTATTTTGGCATATATTACTACAATGATGAAATATATTATCCATGAAAATGTATTGCTTAAGCTCAATACATGCATTCTTTTTGCCTTTCAATTAACATTTACATCTCTCTGCTACCGCTTATAGATACTATATTTTTAGATCTGTGTTCAATGGAGCAAACATATACCATAAAAATAACATGCAGGCGTAGAGTTGCATTCTTGCTGTATTTGATGAGAAAATGTAGACATGAAGTCTGTTTTGTATTTAAAACATGATTTCACACATTACTGAAACTTAAAATTTAAGAAAAATGTACCATTTTGCATTGAATATCAAGAAGTACCCAACTGCGGAGACAGCTTTTTTTATCTTGCAAAAGTTTTAACCACTCCACTTCTCAGACAATCAACCTCATGATAAGGAAAACTAAAGTACTATTTGCTGGAAAATAACAATTAATTCCTACTTTACATTGGGTCATCTCTTCTTCATTTGGAAAGGACTGAAGTTGTATAACAAAGGGCAATGATAACTGTTCATACCTGGAGCAAAAAGAAATTGGAGCAACTGACTTCCCCCCCCCTGCCCCTACCCCCCACCTCAACTGTGTTGCCTGGAGCTCACTATAAAGTTTCTGTCTAAATAGACAGGCAATGCTGCAAAAAATCATATGCTTTGGTATTCATGAATTCCTGGAACTATATAATGAATTTCATATTTAACAAAGATTTCATAGGATAAGAACAGCTTTCTTGTTTCCCATGTGTAGGTTCTCCCTCATGGGATTTTACAGTTTATACAGATAAGTTTTGTTTATGGGAATATTTTGTTAATCTTCATTCTTCCTGGTACACGTTTCTATTTCCAACATCCAGTATATTTTATCACTTTTCTTCTTCACTCTAATGTGCTTTTCTCAGCTCTCATGCTCTAGGATGTTGTTTTCCCATCACTTTATTCTGACAGTGCCCATAGCTAGAAGTGTTCTTTGACATCTGCTGGACCACAGAGTAACAGCTTTAGGCATGGTGGAATTCCCATTACGTGAGAAATCTAAGACAAGGCAAAGCAAACAACCAACACGTGTATGGAGTGACACCTGTGTCAGCAAGGTCTGGACTTCAGAACTTTGAAAATACCTTTGAACTGTGTCTTTTTTTGGTTAACTTTTGAATGACTGATTTAGCCACTGGAGTAGGGTTGTAGCAAAGAGGGAGATCTCACTTTTCTGTTCTCTGGTTTGTTTTTTCTGGGTATGAGATTAGAAGGTATGCCTAGCTATTTTTCAAAATAGCTTTCAGGTTTTTCCCAGTACACTTCTGTCCTTAGATGTCACTTATTGTCTGTCTGTAAGCAAAGATTGAAGTAACAAAAATGTTTAGCTCACCTGTATTGTACAGGGCATGAAATAAAGAAGCTTATCATGGGACAAAAATTACAATTTAATCCCCAGCCAGAAATCACTTGTTCTGGTATTTATTTAATATGTGCCTCAGAGTACTTTGAAGTTTTTTGTTTCTCTAGTTGGTCTAACTGACATTTGCAAAAAAGTGGGTCTGTTCCTGTACCTGTAAAAGTTAACAAGACTTTCGTCACTCTCACTGAAGTGAGTAGATGCAAGCTAAGGTGTAAGAGAAAAAAGATGTGAAATCCTTTATTATACTTGTCTGCAATGCTGAAATATTCATTTTAACCTTATCTCCTATGAGTAATGGGAAAAGCATAGTTAGAATCTAGGCCTTCTTACTGGGATACTTTATGAGTTTTTTCATACTGGCCACTTGTTCCTAAGAAGGTGTGATTTGGATAGCTAAGTAGTAAATGCACATGTTAACCTTTGAATTGTCCAAACTTAAAGAACCGCATTTTGATTGTGATAGCTAGAGTGGTATTTTAACTTCCACCAGCAAGTCAAGACTGGAAGTAATATGCTTCAGCTTAATGACACTTTTATTGATGAATCTTTCTAAATTATAATTTTTTTTATTAACTACTCATTCATTTACTAAAGTGACTACAATACTTTCATGTATACTAAGCTTTTTAAATGTTACTAGCACAGGTGATATGTTTTAGAGCTAGGGGAAGCTGGTTGAAGTTTAGTATTTGCAAGTATGAATTCAAAATCCAAATATCTGGATGGCTCAGTCATTATATTGTACCTCTGGGTTTGAATATTTTCAATTATTCACCAAAAGATATTTGTAGCAGTGTTTCCAGAATAGCTAGCCCTTAGGAATTCCTATGTTTGTCTCAAATGCAGAATATTTATGCAATGATTCAGTAGGTCTTCATTCATCAGCATTTACTACTGGTTATTCATTACTTGCCTATTTTCAAAGTTGCAGCCACGAAGACATGCAGCTGAGAGCTATGCTATGTGACTCACAAGGCAAATCACTTACATCAAGACTAAATAACAAATCAACAATTAAAACCAACTAAAATACATAAGTAACCAAGAAACATGTACAGAAAATAAAATGCACATAGAAAAATGCTTAATATTTGTCAAATTGTTAGCTGTCATTGGGAGTTTGGTCATTCTAGAACACACATGAATTGTCTTAGGGAGGGAATTACATATGTATATCATTTGGGAATTCAGAAGTGCATATGTAAGTGTATAAGTACAGAGGAAAAATTACCAAATCTCTCAAATTCTGATTAATGTCCAATTATGTGGAAACTCAGCTAGGCTTCCATTTCATCCTAAACTTATACTGGCATCCCAGGGCTGAAGAAGGGGAAAAAAGGGCTCATTAGGGTAGATTCAGTCCACATAGAGCTTTTTAAATTGCAACAGAACATTAGAATTCACACAACCTCAAGGTCATTGAAAGTGACACTAATTTTCAAATGAATTACGGGGAGGAAAAGTTTGGTTATATGCATAATGTTCTTTTATCTAGTCAGACCAGAAGTTAAAATGCCTTATGATTAATAATATATGAATAATCTATCCAACTTTATTCATTAATGGTTTGAAAAGTCCACTTCAATTTACAGTCGATACCAGGCTGGTAGGGTTTGCAGAATGCCAGAATTAGAATGTAAAATTTTCCTAGCAAAATTAGATCAAATGGTCTGACAAAACAGGATGCAGTTCAGTGGGGATGAGTACAGAGATCTGTATCTAGGTAGGGATGTGCAGCTGAGGAAAGAGTAACTACAGAGCAGTGAGCGCATCGTAAGCAGAAGCATCACTATAAAACACGTGGAGATTTGCCTACTCTCTATATGGCTTTTGGGGTCTCTCTTGCAACGCTGTGGGTCTGCTGGGGGAGGCAGTGTTCCAATTCAGATACTACAGGGAAGATGTGGGATCGGTTGAAGAGAATCTAGGTGAGATAGGTTAAAGACAAATAGGGGTAGAGAAGTATGTCTTCTGAAGAAATAGCAAACTGAGTTTGTTAATCTAGAGAACTAACAGGAAACTAAATTTTTTACATATGTGAACTATAATGGAACAAAGGAAAGGAATAAACCTGCCTTTATGCCCAAAAAGACAAGAATTAATAGATAGTATCTGCAGCTTGGAAGATTTAGCTTAGCTGTTTTGGGAAAAGCTTTTAAAGATGAGGATAATTATATGGGGGAAAGACTGCAGAGGGAACTCATGAAATCACTATTTTTCTGCTGAATCATGTTCTGTTGTATTTATCCACATTTAAAATGCAAGTGGAGATGACAATGAAAATAAAACATAAATACAGAAAACTAACATCTATTCGGAATCAAAATATTTGATTATTGAAATGATTCAAAGAAAGGTAAAGATGAATTGGAGAAAAGTTAATCAGCCTCATACCTTGGAAATGCAGCCTGAGGCCACTTTAAAATGAGGTTTACAGTTTGCTGTGTAACTTCTCAGGATTGTCTATACTGTGTAGCTACAGAACTGAATCCTAGAATAAAGACTATTGAGTGTAACAAACTGATAGGGAGTTCATATGGTGTCTGTTACAATGGGTAAGATTTTAACTTGAACTCAGGGATACTTCTGGGTTGAGAATGAGAAGAAATAGAAATCTGTCAGTGACCAAGGAATGTGATCGTTGAAGGAAATCTTCAGGACACTTTGGCTACACGTGAGTCCAGATAATGATAGATGGAACATCATTCCTACACATGCTTAAGTGTCAGTATAAAGAGAAGGATATATTTTCTGAGAGTATAAAGAGAAGGATATATTTTCTGAGAGTTACTCAGGTGCTGTTTGACTTCTGTATTATGTAAAATATTCTGTATTGATTATTTCATTTCCCCCTATGTACACAGAGTTTTTTGAGTCAGGTAAGTTTAAAGGTCTTGATAGGCAGAAATGCAATTTCTTAAGGTTAATGTTCCTTTGAGATAGTATTAAACCCCCCTGATATTCTTTTTCAATACAATGGAGAAAAGAGATCAGTGTGTAGAAGAAAATGAGATGAAAAAAATGCATGGATCATAATGAGGCAATCACCTGATTTTCCCCTTTACTTTGAAGTTTTTCCCAAAGTAATGGTAACTGCAATATCACTTGAGTACTTGCATAATAAACACAAATGAAAGGGGAAAAAAGACACAATAAAATAGTGCATTTATCACCCAGCTAAACTAAAATTTGTTTTCCTCTTTTGCTTTTTTAATTGGAGAGAAAAAATAAATCAATGTATATTCTGAATATTACTCCTGTTACAGTGGATGGATAGTCTTAACTCTCTTCTCACTACCTTCCAGAAATGCTGAGGTCGAAGCTTCCTGTGATGGATGCTAACTTAGTCTCATGAGTGCTCAAGAGTAGGTCCTCTTTCTCTTCAGCTGTCTTAAAAGAAAACCAAAATCCCAACCTGGTGAGTCTGCTGAGGGGAAGGAAAAGAGGGACAGACTCCTTAGCTGTGTAGGACCATGGGTCTTAGAGCACAATGGCAGAGAAACATGGTCTCAGTGAAAAGAATGAAATACTCTGCAAGTATTAAATAAGTTTTGAAGGAACTTTCAAGCTAGCAAATACCTTCATCTTGTTGTTTACAAAGAATAATTAGTGCTAGTATTTGAGCAGGTGAGAAATAATAATTTGTTTAATGAAGAGAATTTGATAACATAGCGGAACTTATCTACCAATTATTTATGATAGAACCTACAAATGAATAATTGGAGGTATTGACATAGTTTTGGGGGAGGCCAAATATGCAAAGATATACACCTGTAAGAAGATAATCTAGGGGGATCCACTACCTCAAGCAAAGGTGAGTTCATAACACTCTTTATAATGGTCATTGTATAGATAACTACAGTTTGGCTCTAAGATCTAGATTAGTGACCTGTGGAGTGTGAGTATGTCTTCTCCCTGCTCTTCAGTGCATTTTTGTTCTAAGCCTGACATGCCATGGTGTCCTTTCAGGAACAAGTCAAGGAATAGTTGCCAATTGACTAAAGCCTATGCTTTTCTGCTCCTGTGCAGGTTAGCAGAACTGAAGGGGTCATGTGAGAAATGTACATACATTGCTGAAATTAGAAAGAACAATTTACTTCTAATACAGCCAGATATTTTTCCTATGGAGTAATGGCCCTTCACACTTTTTCTATATATAAACTGTATGTTAAAAGCACTGTCCATCTTGAAATTATGGAATACAGCTCCCTCATCTGTCCAACTCAGTGCATTAAAATATGTCAAAGGCCAAATAAGCTTATGATCAGTGGCTTACCTTCCCTCTTTTCCCCAAAGGTTTTGTCTGCCATTTCTGACATAAGCTGGTAGAATAATTTCTCTGATGCTTATTGGGTATTCTGAAATTTTCTACAAGATAAGGTTAAAGGTGATCATACAGAAAAGAAATCAGAGTGAAGCGAGAGATCATTTAATGTGTTTAACAGTTTAAAAAGCCAAGAAACTTGGAAAACATAGTGCTTTACTTGCCCTGTTTCATATACTTCCTTCTGATTGCATCTTTGTTTCACTTTCTTATTTGCTTCTGAGTGCTTCAGTGCTACCTGCTGAACTGCTGGAGCTTGGCAGCCTTGACTCTGTAGAGGAGTTCCAATATAAATAACTGCAGTACAGGCTTATGTTAGTCATATAACTTGGTCCTTGTTCCCCAGTATTCACCCACAGTACTTATTTCATTGTTTGCTATGTGATTAAAAATGGCCAACAGTTGTGCTAAAAGGTGCCTACTGTGGTGTTCTGATGTGTATATTGCTGACTTGAAAGTCAATTTGCTGTCATCTGTGTTACAACTCTAATATTAATGATTTTCAATTAGAAACTGAAATGACTTTATTATGACCCTTTTATTGGAATATAAATACTGAGAATGTCTATCTCCAGTCATTAATCTTTCTATTTAGTACATTGTAAAATATAACATAGCGGTGAATATATTATAAATGTTCTCTTCTTTCACTGAGCTCTTCCTGACTGTCAAACTTAACATTATCATTTCAGGTTTTGTCAGTGCCACATACCCTGCTCCTCGACAAAGAGTTCTGTGAAAAATTTTAGCTACATGCCACCTAACAAAACCAAACCATAAGTTAGCTAGAGCATATGGACTGCAAACTTAATTTCCTTACTCAGCATTGACATTTATTGGTGGGGGGGAACCAGTCTTATGTTACATGCTGTATCATTGCAATATCACAAGTGACTTACATTCTGAAAAGTCAATAAGGACATTTTGGTAGAGGAGTTTAAACTTTCTTAAATAATGAATAGTGTGTCCATGATCTGAACTGTTTGCATTGTTTATGCATTGCAACTATGTACTCTACAGTTGTCTTCATGTCTGGTTGAAGTAGTACATGAGAGATAATGAGATATATTGATATGCCAAATAATGACATTTGGATGACCTAGTGTTCCCAAAACTGTTTACTCAGTTATCATCAGTGCTGTGATCTTTGAGTGCTGGCAGTCACTGCTGTCATTGCCACTGTAAACACTCTTGCACTATAACTATGACTTAAATGCTGAGTGTCAGTTTGGCCCTTTGTATTTCACCTGTGGGCAAATCAAAAGCAGAAACACCAGATTTTTTTCTTTGCTTACATTACTAAAGAAATAAAGCATCAACTGCCTATGCAGCCAGGGTGTGACGAATGATGACAGAATAATAAAAACAATCTCCTTTCCCTCTGTCTCACTGATGAAGAAAAGGCCCTTTCAAAAGGCCTGGAACAGGGGTAGGAATTTAAGAGCAGGTGCATTTCTGACCTAAATATGAAGCTACACAGCTGTAGTGATCAATATATTATGCTGATTGGTGTTAATGTTTAACAGTTTTCCTTCACTAAGTAAACATGAAACTCACCCTGAGCTAGTGGTGGCTACATGGGACTTATTGTCTCAGATCTTGTAGATTCAGAGAACCCTGTGTTTTATTTTCACTTTTCCCTTCACTGAAGTGAAAGCTGGGTGCCTGCAATGCTACAAAACCTTCTTGATGTTATCCATGTGGTCAATTTTGTGGCAAATACTTCTTTTCACCTGGTTTAGTCTTCATTCTTCCCCTGTCCCAAAACAGTCTCAACAAAATAACAGAAGATCTCAGAACGTGAGTCTAAGCATGCTGTGACAGGCCATTTGGACGCTCTGGACCACAAATGTAGGAAAGCTGGTTTATAGCTGTTACAAATCAGTGTGTCCAGTATATCTTGAAAATGATAGATGAAATTCAGAAAGTCACCTTGGGTGTCCTGTTAAACTATAACAAGGAATTAAATTTCTGTTTCGGGGCTTTGGAGTTTCATGAGTCATTTCTAGGTTCCAAAGGTCTTTCACACAATGTGGGATATAACATTAGGTTATCATTAGGAGAACACATTAGTGACATGCCAGCATTTTGCATTTTATCCATGTGTACATTAAATTCCAACAGCAGAGTCACCACTGTCCTGCAGGCCATGCTCTGAATGAATGGGATTGATTATTCTAGTTATATTGGGCAAAGTACAGTTTCATGACATTTAACGTAGGTGAAATGTTGGTGTGTGCCATTGAATAATAAGTTTAAATATAGTTTGCTGGACCAGCTTTTGGAGAAGCTTTTAAAAGGTATCATTGACCAGTAAGAATAAAATGTATTGGGAAATAGTCAATTGCTACATTTTCAACCCTTTCATAATGTAGTACTAGGGCATAAAGAGGTGTTCAAATTTTATCCTGCTCCTTTAAATCCTAGTTACATGATAAACGTTCACGCTCTAGTTTGCATAAAACAAAGCTCAATTTCAATCTTTTAGCCAATTGCAACATCTGCCCTACAAGGTTTTTCCCTTTTATATACAGGCTTCCCTGAAGATATAAATATGGTCTTCCTAATAAACACATTTAAAATCTCTCCAGAGAGAGAAGCTTCCATAAAGGGATTAGCATGTGGCATTACGTGACTCACTAAAAATGTTTGATTTACCTTAACAAGAGAAACGGAGCTCATCGTGACTTTCATATGAACCTAGCACCAAAAGGAGTTGCTGAGTGTAAATAAGAGCAGAATGTGGCTCCTGATCTCTTCATATGAATATGTTTTAAACCTAAAAATGTACAAGATTGTCCCCAGTGTGATAAGAGGCATACTTGTGAGCAAGGTTCCCATGAGCCCATAGGAGCAAGTGCAAAGTCAAGCCGTTCTGTCTATCAGTATATCAAGGGGAAATCTTGTCTTTTCAGCTGGGCTGATCCTTTGTGATACTTATCACAGAAGTAAAATATGTGAAAGTAAACTGTAAAAAGTACTAGATCTACTTGATTTTTAAAAAGAAATGTTTCCTTGGTACTGTAGCCTGCTCTAGTATTACAGGACAAGTATTAGGAAGCTCTTCCGAAGATGGGTTAATCTATCTGATTATGAGACTCTTTACTGTTTTTCAGTTTGGAACAATATCCATCTCTTACTGGTTTGGGTGAACACACATTACTGCTTATATTGACTTTAAGTGAATTCTTGGCCACATTCAAACTTTCTGATCCAGCCAAAGCACCATCAAAGCATCTGTGACCTGTTTGGCTGGTTAGAGCATGAGTGGGACACCATGGTCACCTATCCACTCTAAGCTTCACTGTAGGAAGCTGATGTGTATTTTGTAATTTTAGACAATAGGTATTAGAATAATGAATAAGAATAAATGACAAAATGGTTTTTGTGCCATAAGCCCTCTAAACTGGGTACAGAGTACATCACCCAAAGTAGTGACATAAATTTAAGGTTTTTCCTTTATCCTTATGCTACTTCTTTATATGCACTCTGTATTTCTGTATTCATTCTGCATATGTTTGAAATGTCATATTTTTAGAGAACTTGCTGATATAGAATCTAAAGTTAGAAATGCATCTCACTGAAAAGCAAGCTTTGATATCTAACTAGAGATGCCATCACTGATGTCATGCTCAGAAGGGGTGACTGGTGGCTGTGTATTCACAGATCACAGAGCTGAGGCCACACATATGAATCTCGTAACTATTTTTGAGGTGTGGGGCTCAGGAGGCTGCATAACCTTAGTGCTCTCCACAACCTTAGAGTGCTCTAAAATTACATTTCCATGACCCAGATCTGTTCTAAATTCAAGATGGTGATAGATAAGGTAATACTCTCCAATTAATAGGGTTATTAAAATCACGGTCTCTCTATTTTGTTTTTTTCTCTATATAGGTCCATTTTATTTACATATGAGGCATACCTAAGTACAAAGTCAATCTTTATCACTTTATTTCTGCGTGAAGCTACTCTGTGGTAGTGTTTGGCTGTATCACAGACGTAATAAAACTATCTAAAAAAATTTAAGAGTGGCAGCTGAAAGCTGAATGCAAACACTACATCTGATGCCACTTTTCCATTGAATCCTACTCTTAAGAGAAATTTTAGAAGAGTTTTTCAGCCTACAGAGATTTCTCAGGATAGGGACTACTGGAAAGCACAAGAATGAAGTTAATTTCATCAGATGCCTAACAGTTTTATATACTAACAGGGTGGTCACGTAGCTCGGGAGAATAGTAATGGAAAATTGGAGCATTCACTTCTAGTTCATTGGTTTACATCTGGTCAGAATGGTTGTAACACATTTTTCTCACAATCTGGTGATTACTTGATGGTCTATGTGAAATAAGTTAAAGGTTTCTCTGTGCCTGCAGATCCATTTCATCCAGGTCTTCAAATGCACTGAAAGGATTTGAACTCAGTATCATTTTCCATAAGCACTGTAATTTATTTTTAAAGGAAATAGGTCAATGGCCTCTTAGATTAAATGTACTGATACATAATAAAATGAAGCATTTACAGTGCCTCATATTTTATTTTGGCAGCCAGGATGTGCGTTGCTTGTCTCAATTTTTAAAAACAAACTCTTCTTTTCAACGTAAGGCATTAGTAGAGCAGAATGCTTTCTAGTGATGCAGGCAGGCTAGGATATTTTGTTACACAATTGAGAACATTTTGGTTACAGCAGCTCAAATTGCTGAAACTGATTGTGATGGTAAGGATAGCTGATTATCTAAATTTTATCTTACTGTGGGTTAAGAAATGTCAAAGGGTTGGAGGAAACGTGGATGGGTAAGCCATGTTAAAATCTAACTGTGGAAGCACTTGCTGCTGAACTTAGTACTGTTTAATCAAATTGGAACTAACTACATTTCAGGGTGCATTTTATAAGTACTAGCAAAGGCTGGTACTTAAAGTAAGGCATCCATCTACTATATCTACTATTGCCTTTTGTTAGAGGTTAGGCATCTAATTTCTAGCTCAAGATATCAGACACAATGGATGTCTAAAGAAATATCATGACTCAGTACCAGAGAACTTTGTGAACAATGTTGGTACAGAGAAAGACTCACTAATACTCAGTTGATAACATCCCTTTGTTTTGATGCTTCCTGATAAGCAGAGCCAACCATCAGAGGTCAATCCAAAGAAGCATAATAAAAATAAATTCATTGCCCAGAATATAATTTTTCCTATAATGCCAAGTTTTGACATGGTATCAGCACTCTTCATACCAATAGGTCTCTCGTGACGGGCTGGACAAACTTTTAAATACCAGAGAAAGTGTTGCTACCTTTTCCTCTTTGTAGCTAGTGCAATTTTCTGTCTTGATATGTTGCAAAAAAAAAATTGTTCAGTGAAAGCTACACTCCCTCCCCTGTGCTACCACTAGTACAATGAAGTAACACACCGTGAACTCAGATTCTGAATATTTTCATGAGGGTTTGTCACAGATAGGAAACATCAGTTGAAAGGAGACAATGGATTAAAATAGTCCTTGTCAGAGATATGAAAAGACTATCTGTACACAATGAATTAAGAGTTTAATGTGGGATTTCCACTTTGCTGTGAGAATCTGATTGAGCACATGAAATCTGTCTCGATCACTTGCTCAAAGCATTATCTTTCAAGTTCATCAGAACGAAGCACATTCTTCTGTTTTTTAACATGATTCATGTAAACATACATTAGAAAAAAAAAAAATCTACTGCTAATTAGAGTTATTATAATCACAATTTAGATTATTATAATGAAAAAACCATTTTTGGAAATTGACCTGAGAGGATCTGTTTTGTTGGTCCTATATATTTGTCAATGATAATAAATGAAACATTTCTCTTTCTGGCTTTTTGCCAGTAAAAGCTGGCACAAATATTAGCTATTGTGGATCCAGGAATGCTGTATTGATAATGTACCTCGGTGAGAAAAGAAACAAGCTTGTGCACAAAACCTAATTTGTAGATGCTGGATTAAAAAAAAAAAATTAAAATTTGCAGCGTACTGTTGTCTACAGTCCACCTGCCTTTTCAAAGGGTATTTAGTTTTATTTTTTTAATTCTGTATCACAGGTAAATTACGTGTAGGTTGGTAAGGTAAATAGTAAAATAGATATATTTAAGCACATTCCATTGCTGGGTACTTTCTAACGGCTCCCAAGGTAAGGTGAGAAGCTCTTGCGCACTTTGGCCGGTCCCAAGCCTGCAGAGCCGTACGCGTTTATCGTCTCACAGAACCGAAACCTCCGCGGTTCACCTTCGCTGGCTATATCAGTACAAATCTTGAAGCCTGTTGTCCAGAGGGGAACGGGGCGGGCGGGAGGAGGATGCTGGGGCTGCCGAGCCGGGTGGTTTTGCAGGGCGGCCGGGTTGCTACGGGAACCGGGGTTTTTGTTTGTACATACGGAGAGCAGCTGCCTCCTTTGCAGGCCCTGCACGGGCTGCACAGCTCCGGCTGCGGGAGGGGAACGCTGAGCTCACCCAAAGCCGGTGTGGTCTGCGCGGTTTCTGCCGCTTACGTTCACTTGACTGCCTTTTCCTTGCGGATTTCTTTTTTTTTTCTTTGTTGATTTCTGGAGCGGGAGGTTAGTTCATAAGGCTACGCCTGATACTTGGGAGATAGCAAGTCCCGTTGGAAGAACCAGAAGGCAGTCTGAACCAGCAGCGCTCTCAGGGTTTGTGTGTTTGTGTACCAGAAGGTGTGGGTTGTTAGATTATCTGACTACTGCAAGGCAGAAGAGCGTAACCAGAACTTATACCTGGGGAGCATTCCCTCCTCAGGCATTATTACAGGTGCAGCTCACCTTTTGGTCTAACAGCAGAATATAATGTGAAATTTCCTCATTTTGTAAATATCTCTGAAGACACTGTGTCTTTAAATCAGTCCTTTTTACCGTACTATTCACATCACCTAAAACAGCTGAATAGTAAGTAAAAAACCCACAAATATGTGTTCATAGAAGGTGAATATTCAGCTTATTCACGCTGGTACAGGCCTCACTGAGTTGTTCTTGAAGGCAGAGTTGAGGATGGACATCGGAGTGGAGTGCCCTGTCACAGCACCTGTACCTGTATCAGTTGCCAGAATGCTTTTTAAAGGAAATTTTAATAGATAAGCACATGATTAGAAGGAGCCAACAAATGCATAGCAAATTAGTTCTTAGCCAAGACTGCCTTTTTCATGTAACAATCTTTGTAAATAATTGAAAGTGTTAGGGTTAGTTCAGCAACCCTTAGAGGGCTGACAATGATACTCATTTTGCTGAACAACCAGACTGAAAATTAATGGAATATTTGCGCATACAATATTTGCACAACTTTAACCAGTTTCCCTAGAGACATCCATGTGACTTTCACATATTTTCACCTCTTCTTCACTGTCTGAAGCACCAGAAAAAAGGGTGTTGGTTGATTTTGCTCAGTTTTAAGAGCTGGAGACAGCAGTGGGAAAGTCTGAGGACTTGACACCAAAAGAAATACAGATTATGAATGTTTCTTTAAATAAAAGTCTTGAAAGATATGGTATCTTAGCAGTAAATGGAAAGCCCAACTAATAACTTCAGGGATTCTTCTCATTTTCAAAAACAAAACTACTAAGCCAAGTTAAAATTACATTAAATGTTCCCTGGTATGATTTCATTAAAATCACTTATGGTGGAGAAAGATAGTGTCCCACTCTACTGAAGTGATACTGTTCCAGCTATAAAAATGCTTGAGATTTCACAAATGTGAAGGTAACAGTGCAGTGAAAGATGATAATTTATCCAAGTTTTTGCTGCAAAATCCTAACTTTTGTGAGTAACACATTGACTCAGCCTACTCACAAATGAAATCTAAACTCCAGCCAGCTGAGACTGGCTGAGGCAGATGCTTAAAATGTATTGAGGAGTTCACATTGAACTCTCTCAAGTGGAGGAATTGAAACTGTGAAAGTCAAAATTAGTAAGCTGCCAGAGGAGAAGTTACTACTCGGAGGTACCTGGCTCCTGCCTTGCTCTCAGTGCTTTGATGGTGCTTGCTGCCACTTTGGTTACTGGTTTCCCAGAACCTGGCTGATTAATGAATCTTTTGTTTGCATAGAGGACGTTGGCTAGCAATAGTGCAAGATTTATATTTATTTATGTTCATGAAATAACAGTAAAATACATTTTTTAAAGTGAAAATGTTCAAAATAGTCTGATGACACTCATTCTACTTGTTTTATCAACCTGCTTTTACCATGTTTGTGATACACCTCCTGCAGTGCTTTTCTAAAGATATGTGAATGAGTAGCTGATGTCAACATATCTGAAGATTAAAAAAGGAGAAAAAGCTGTCTTTTACTACTGATATTCTATGGCTTTTAAATTATTTTCCTGTATATATATTATTTCCTGACTGTGCCCTTGATATCAAAAACCAGTTGGGGCGGGGGGAAAAGAGCATTTCATTTAAACGCAGAGAAAATGCATTCTATGATAGAAGTTCACCAATTCTTTAGTAGCTCATTTCCTTTTTTTTTTTTTGGCAAGGAGAACAGATAATCCTCGGGGAGAATCTACCAGCCACATCCTAACAGAGATTAGCCCAGGACATACATTATAATGAGGTTTCACATTAATAATACCTCATTATTTTTTACCAAAGGTATCACAGAACAGTTACCTCTATGATCTGCAATATTCTAAATTATTAAAACCCAACAACAAGTACTATAGTAAATGAACTAAGTTCACATCATCATCCATTATTCTTTGTCTTTAATCACACAAATGAAACTCATTCCCCTGTGAAGGGAAACACAAAGCTTGCTTCTGTGGCATACAACTGAAATGGAACTTAATCTGTACATTAGTAGTGGTTTCTCTGGGCCATCACCCTCCATCAAAATGAACTTGAAATGATTTGCTAATTCAGAGTATTCAGTAATTACTGGGTGAAGGGGAGGATTATCCCAGTCAGTTCTAGCACAAAAAGCTAAATTCTTGCACTAAAAGCCATAGAGGGTCTGCTTTAGACTGAAAAGAAACCCCTTTAATGAAATATGGATTCTGGTTTTCTGCTTTGTTTTTAAACCTCATTCCCTGAATTAATTATTAATTAGCACTTAAAAGTAGAGAGAGCAGTACTAAGTGGGTACAGTTATATTTAGATCACAGCTGCCAGTAACCAAATTTGAAGTGGGTGTCTGGTTTCTTATTTTTATAGGATAAAATGCTGCACTCAGAGGTTAAAAAAAAAAAAAGAAAAAAAAAAAGTAGTTCCCATACTGAAGTATTAAAGCAGAAAACTGGTACAGTGAGTGTCTGCAGAAAATAGCAGGCAAAGGAATCTCTCTTCACCTCTGGGAGAGAGAAGATGGGAAGGAAAGGGGAGTCCTCAACCCTCTTATGGGAAAAGGGGAAACAAGAAAAAAAAAGAACTTCCCATTGCTCTTGGGGAGAGAAAAGAAGCGTCATCATGAGTAAGAATAGCAAAGGGATTCCCTCCCTGCACAGAGAAGACAGAAGGGGAAAGGAATTCCCTCTCTCCATTGGGAAAGAACAGAAGGGAAGGGAATTCCCTTTGTTGCATTTATACTTTGAGCTCTAATTAGTCTTGAAGGTTTTGCACTTCTGTTAACATCAAAGCAGTTCTGTACATCAGGCAAAACCTGCTTTCCTTGAGCTGTGGGAAGTCAGTCTTGAAATTCTGCTGGAATTTAGGGATTTATATCGTTATTGTCATGTGGCCAGATGCAGTCTATAACTTTTAAATATAATCTACAAGAGGTCTTGGTTGCTTTAGCCTCAGGCTTGGAGAGATTTCTATTACAGCTTAAGATTTGTTTTTCTGGGATTTAATTGTCACTTCAGTTAAAGGGCAAGCAGCAGAGGTGCCAGTAGAGCACCAAAAAGCGCCAGAAGCACCATATGGGACTGAAATTCCTTATCAAGTAAGGATCACATGAACCCAGTTGCCTGCAGGGGGAAGGTTGCATAAACAAATATTTAACAAGGAAAAACAGTGAGGTCTTTGCAGTAATCATACAGAGATCCAAAAATAGATAATGAAGACATATAACGCATACAGTTTCCCTGGCGTGCTGCAGTCCATGCACGCGTGCTTGAAATAGCATGTTGGGTTATGCCTCTGTTGTGAAGATGTTTTGAGTTTTGCAGTTCTAGTGTAGGATGAAGAGGTGGCAGTGCTGGGTACTGTGACCTTCTAGAAATCCACTTGGCTTCTCCACTGCTAAATGAGGTTAGTTCTGACTAATTTTCTGAATGGTTTGATGATTGGAAAAAGTGGCAACGGATCAGATGCAGTTGCGATCGTGTCGCAAGGGGAAGGTTACAATGTTCAAAGACTGTTTTATACATATTTCATTGGTTAAAAGGTTGAATTTCTTATCCTGAAGGAACATCGGGACTCTGTTATTTCTCTTGCCTTTATCTCCTTACTTTATGTGCTAAGGTAATGCTAATTAATGCCTGGATGGAAAAATCAGCTAGTGTATCGCCATAGATAGCAAAGAAAACTTGCACTGGCAATTTCTCAATTTTCTGCCTAATTTTGACTTTAAGTGTGTGGATGCCACAATCCCTACTTGATTTGGGACTTGAAACAGCTGGGGACCCAACCAATTTCATAGGTACATAATTTGCTGTACAATTCCCAGAAGATACAGCTGTTAGTTCCACCCGCAGTGAAGGATATCTTAAATAACACTTAGCATAGGCAGAACGCAGTTTGTTTTACTCAGCTGGCTGTAACTAGGTTGTGGTCCTAGCCATCCTTAAAAAAGGACAATGGGGGATGGAGACTACATGTTTGTTTGAAAAAACAAGCTTCTGGTGTACCTAAATGTGAGTAGTGTATGTATTTTGACCTATTTTAGTTTGTATCGCCTGTGTTTGAAGCAGTATGGGGAAACCACCTGCTCATGCTGCCTTTCTTCAAAGTGCAGACTTCAGATAACGAATGCCAAATATATCGCCCTTTGATAATCTGTCAAAACACTTTTTCTGATTCTGCCTGCAGAGCAACCTCTGTCTGAAAAGCTGTTCCCTGGGTAAATAAGGAAATGCATGAAAAAAATTTGGGAGAGGTACCAAGACTGATCTTATCTTTTGTGTCACTGTTTTAAGGCACTGAAGTTATAGAGAAGAGGAGACTTCAAAACAAAATTGTAGCATTCTTTCTCTCCCCATGACATATTCCAGAAACATTTTTTTACCTTGCAAATTTGCTCTTTTCTTATACCTGATCCTAGTTCCAGTGTGACAAACATTTGAGAACAAGATCAGTAAAAGAACTCTCTTGGTTTGTACTTTATCAAGCATAAACTGGAATACATAAAAGAAGCAAGAGCTTTCTAGAGTTTCATTAAACATTTATAAGTACTGAAGTAATTCTCTGAATTAAATTTATTTTTATGCATGGAAGTATACTTTACTGCAGTAGTTGTAAAAGAAACTAGTGGCTCATTGAAAAGATCATGTCTTACATATTTTAAATAAAACTCCTCCTACTCTTCTATTTTCTACTTGGCTCAAAAATCAAGTGTAGCTCAAAACTTGAGCTAAACCAGGGAAACTGCTGACACTGTTACTGCAGGTTCAGGGAAGAATTTGCGTGGAGGGAAAGAAAACAAATAACCTCTGTGACCAAAAATAATATCCACTAATGCTGAACTTGGGGCTAAGTATTCAAAACATTCCTAAATGTCTCCCAAATGACCCTTGCTAGGTAGTTGAACCATAAATATAATTGGCCAAGAATTTAAGTTTTTCAGTTTAGGGAAGGTAATATTAAGACCATGGGTGGAATACCTATGATCCTGCTAAGGGAAAATGGGGGATACACAAAAAGGAACAGTAATGTGGGAGCAGCAAACATATAGAAGTTGTAGGAAGAGCAGCACAGTTTCAAAGTGCAATGTATGCATCGTAGACAGGAAAGCAATGACAAGCAGTGAACCATAGGAATAAATCTTCTACCACTTCGTTTATGAAAAGTCACTTGCTGTGAAGCCGTTGGGATCTGAAAGGTGAAGTGTGCTACACATAGATACTGAAAAGCTGTTTGCAAGGAAACAGTATGGCACGACAGCCTGGAACCAATCTTCTCACGCCCACCCTAAAGTGCTATTTACAAGCAATTCACCCACTGCAATATGGTTATTTGAATGTAACAGAGGACATGGGAAATGTGTATTTTGCTCGAGAAAAGTGACATTGCCAGGTTGCATTAAAAATCTGTTAATAGTACATCTAAATAGAAAGAAAAGGTCAGCTCCTCAGCTTGGGTAGGTCAGAATGGCTTTCTGAAATGAATGAAGACCGTCCAGTTAAATGTTGTGAAGGATCCAGCCTGCACGGCCCTAAACTGTTCTAATAACTCAGTAGTAACAATCAGTGCTGGCAGAGCTCAAATCTTTCATTAACACCGTGGTATCTCAGTTTACTATATCATATGCCAAGTTTTTGGGAAGTTGGACTAGGAAGCAAGAGTGCTCAGGATGAAGGAGGTACACGGGCTGAGTTCATCAATGTGAAGCTATATATTACGGCAAAGGTAAATTATCTCATATAACAACACATGGATGAGAGGGAAAGCACTGCAGATACACTATGTGATTATCAAAATTCATCAGCTGTTACTGAGAAAACACACTTGGTTAACTTACTATGCACGAAGTAAAACCTTTTGGAAATAAAGTTAGATTTTGCATTTCTGAATTTCATTGTGCTTAGATTGCCACACATTTGTGGCTTATTTCCCAAGGTCTTCGTCTTGGGCTTATTATCATTGACACTGGTGTTGAAAGAGAAAATTGTCATGCCTGTTTATTAAAAATGCTCTCAGTAGCTCTAGCAAAGACCACAGGCTGCTGTGCCAGTTGTTTAATGTCAAACTCTTGCCCATTTTTAATCATTTATTAAAGGTCTGTAATCAAAAGGAGACAGAGGGAATAAAAGAGAGAATCAATGAAAGCACACAAATTGAAGAAAAGATCTTGACTTCGTACTTGTTAGGCAAGTTTTATATGTATGCAAAGCTGCTGCTGGATAACCAGGGAATAGCATTAACACTTGAGCAAGGGAGAAGATTTTGGGAGAGTAAGAATAGTTCTGCCAGTTTTTTCCAGCTAGTTAAGAGGAGTCAGATAAGCCAGGGTAATGATACAAAAATTAGCCAAGAGTCTTGGATGGCAGGAGGTACCAAGCAGAGTTTAGTAGAGGATGTGCTAGAGTTACTCCTCTTTATGCTTCTGGAGGCTTTTACAGAGAGTTTCTCCTGAGGCCCTTTCCACATGAGCTCAAATGTGCTGAAAGCTGTCAGGCTTCTCCCTCCAATTTTGTAGATGTAGCCTCACCATAGTCTAGAGGGCTGATGAGCCAAATAACTTACAAGTGTATTGCAGTCCTACAATTCTTGCTTCATTCTTTGATTTTATGAGCCAACCTCCCAAAGTATCAGGAAAATACAAATGTGCTTTATTTCTAATTTCTTTTCAACTGAACCTCATGCTTGGCTATAACAACCACACACTGAAGCAAAAGTTTAGAAAAGCTTTCGTGTAGTATGGATGTGTGCCTTGACATGGACATAGAAATTATTAGCTTGTAAGAATCATTCAGATGCCTTTAAATACTCAGGCACAAAAATACTGGCAACATTGCCATATTACAAAACATACAATTAGGTAGTAATCTGCTTGCTTTTTATATAATTTTTTTTTTTGACACAGAAACTAATCCTCTGGCTGTCATAGAATATTTGGTGTCTCTTGTGCTTGATGTTGTATAATGTGAAAGGGAAAATATAAAAGATCAGAGATACAGCCAAGGTTAAGGTATGTGAGAATAATGTTTCAGTGTTTAGACCTCAAAAAGAAAATGAGCTGGTATATCTAGGCTGACAAATGAAGAAAACAAAGTTAAAGCAAGATCTCAAGTTGGCTAAATAAGTACATTTTCTGTTTTAACTCAGGAGATACTGCCTGAGAGTTAGATGAATAATTTTATTTTTTTTTAAATTGTATTTAAAGAATATTCTTCTTATTCCCCTACTCAAATATTTTCAGTCCCATCTGAATGGATTAGTGAAGACTGCTGGGAGAAACAGAAGTTGCCATTAAAGTCTAACAGGAAAGGTTCACCCCCTTTATTCAGTCCACTTTGAGTGGGTTCAGGATAAATAATAATAATAAAATCCTAGAGAGACAAGTTTTCATAGACAGTTTGATACGGCAGTGCATGGCAAGTTTTTAGCCAGTGGTACATTGCATAGTTACAGAAATGTCTTTCACATGTATCTGGGAATGCTTTTTAAAAATTAGGAACAGTGAATCTAAATTAAAAATATATCCAACAGCAAATTATAGTTTAGAAAGTATAAATGCCTCAAATCATGAATCTGTCGATGCCAAGAGGAAAAATCCATAGATTTCAACAGGGGTTTTATCCAGACTTAAGAAAAAACATGCATTATATTCCCTTTTTATGCTGTTGCTAATGATGGTGGCACAGATGAGAAGTCATGTGGCAATATCTTTGTAAGATGAGAGGTGAAGATATGACAGAGTGTCCTCCAAACATAACTGTCACCATAAATCACTAATTCGGTAACATCAAATTTCTAATTTGCCACTTTATCAGGCATGATATTTTACTTCAAATTAGTCTGCTACTTGTTTGGGGTTGGGGTTTTTTGGTTGGGTTTTTTGTTGCCTTTTTTTTTTTCCAGATATCTGACATTTTGACTAAGATCTAGAAAAAACCTGAATGTCATAAGTAACATCTGGATGGGGATGATCTGGCACTCCAGTCACTAATGAGAAGCAAAAAGTGACTAAGCAAATAACAGCTCTTTTTATCTTATGTTCGCCCTGCTGTTCATGGATGATTCCACCATGTCATTACAATTCACTATCAGCTGTCTTTAACTTCTGTCCCACACATCAATAATGGCAACTGGTATCAGGTCTGTCTGGGACTTCAGTTGTGTTCAATTGCTTTGCTATATTTTGTTTTACTAATGGATTTCTTTTCTGCTGAATTTGTCAGCGGCTCTGAATGTGAAAGATCCACAGCTACTGTGCATACAAAAGGCTTTTTTTGTGATTTGTGCTTGCTAGCCAGTAATCCATGCATTCCCTGGGACAGACCCTCACTAGTGTCTTTCTATCTGTTTGGGGTTTTTTTTTCAGATAGACTGTATATCATAGCTCAGCTTCCCCATTCTATTTATTTTAGTTTTGGTACTTAAAGTGATGTAAAGCTGAACAGGAGACAAATTAAAGAAAAAAATCAAATCTCAAGTCAAAACATAATAGAAAATTCTGCTCTGTTCTGCATGCACATTCCCATTAAAGTCAAGGAGACTGCACAAGCAGCAGACAGTGCAGAACAGGCTTTGACCCATAACTACTGCTATTGCGCAAGGGGATTTACAACTCTTTTAGCTGCTTGCTGTAAGGGCACATGACACTTGCTTCAGTGGGATATATCTGGTTCATTAAACTGAACAATTAGCCTCAAGAAAATCTATACATTGGATTAGTTAAATCATCTTTTGTAGATACAGAAGTGCTCATTAATTAGTAGCGGGAATAATTTGTGCTTTACTGCAATATCAATCAGGATTAAATGTGTTATATAATTTATTCATTAGGCAATACAATTATGCTGCAGTTAAAAAAAGGTAATTTTTCTGTAAATGAGCAACATAAATAAAGGAAAAACATACAGCTATGCTTATTATAACAACACAAGAAACTATTACATGTCATACAACGAGGAACCTATAGCATTAAGAGGTGTGATATGTCTTTGTTGCCAGTGTCCTTGAATTGAAGCTGTCTTGAATCTTTGAATAGCTCCATCAATAAGTTTCTTATCTTTCATATTTCTAAATGCTTAAAGATTACTATCACAAATTCTTTTCATTGCAGTGAAGGATTTGGAGGGCAAAGTAAACCAGAATTCTTTTAAAAATCAGCATACAGTGAAAGTGTTTCAGCAGTGCACTATACCATAAGCTTACACAAACATACAAGTAATAACTCATCTAGTTTAAAATTAACTGGCAACATCAAAGGAAAGAAGCTGAGATATTGTAAGAGTTCAGTAACATTTTGATCAGTGACACTTCAGGAATAAGCAAAACCAAATATAGCAATTCCAAACCAAAGCATCTCCTTTATTTTTCTAATCCCAAAGTTTAAAGCAAAGAAGAAATGTGTCGGTCTCAGGTGTGGCAAGCCCTGTCCTGACTCATCTTTCTGCCTTTAAATCCCTATCTGCGTTAACTTAAACCACCCTTGTATGCCATTTGTAGCCCAAGTTCTAATTCCAGTTGAACTGATGCACACATCTGGAATAATTCCAGTGAAGTGGAGTTACTGCAAAGGTACATTCAAATCAGAGAAATGCTGTCTGAAATAGGCCAGCACTTGGATATCCTTAGTTTTGGAGTTAGATCACAGAAGACTATTTGAAACTACATTCTATTGTTTGCAATAAAATAATCAGAACTTTGCAGGCTTTGATTTGACCTGATAGTGCTTTTGAGCTCTTGCTTAAAAGCTTGAAAGGTGTTAAAAGTTTTATGGCTGAGTTTATCCTGTCATAGTGAAAGGCCTCTTGCTTAAGTGAATTGAATCTGTGTTGGATGAGACTAATCCTTTCATCAGCCTAGCAATTAGACTCCAGTTGTGTGTTTCTTCACTGTTATGAAACAGTTTTTCCAGGAAATGTGAAAGAAGAAATGTGAAGAGATTTGTTTAAGACAAGTAATTTCACAGTTGTAGTTAATGAGCAAGGAACCAAACTTCTATATGGAAATAGTTTTGCTGTTCCTCTGATCTTCCTGCCTGCCTGCTGGCATAACATCCCTAACACTTTGCATTTACAATCCTCATATCTAAAGACCTAGCTAAAAAGTATTGGTCAGGATTAGCAAGAAGATAAAGACAGTTAAGTCAGGAGTTTAACTACATGAATTTGTGCATGTGTACAAATGTGTTATCCCTACAGACTTCTCCAGCGCTGCTTTAATCTTATACGAGGGTTATATCAGGGACTGCTCCGACTCTCAGAGCTGCCAGAAACCTGGTACCCAGCTGTACAAACTCTTTCCACCTCCTCTTGTTGGCCAGCACTTTCTACATGCATAATACGAGGTGCATAATTATACAGGATCTGGCCAGCTATCTTGTCCTGAGGGTTTCTGTCAATTATAACAGTATTACAAATGGCTTTGTAATTTCAATTTTTGCCAATACATTGGAGGAGAGGGCTAATGCATTCATTTTTGTTGTACCTAGACCTTCAAAAGCAGAAAGACTATCAAGCTGTGTGTTTTGGTACTGTAATATATATACATACACATGTAATTACAAAGAGTGATTATATATATCACTTAAGCCAAAGATATTTCTAAGGATCAATGTAAGAAGCTTTTAAATTAAATTTGAGAAATTTATTCTTTTCAAAACAAAATAGTAAATTTGCAGTAAAAGCAAAAGCAAACCAGGAGCTATATATGACTTTGGGCTGATTTGGGGAAATTTTCTGACAAAGACAGTGGATGTGAATTTTAAAACGTTAGGGTTTTTTTTAGTTAATATTTTCAATAGACAGCTTCATGGTGTGCAATTGTGATTGGCACCACTGATGGGGTATTTTGTGGCTGAAAAGATTTCTTTTGACGCTTAAAAAAAAAATTTCCCACCTTGGAGCGGTAGTTTTGTTTTTTTCTTTTTTTTGTCTCATTCACTTTACTGAACCTCTCCTCCCCAGCCAAACACTCCAGTTTTGGTTTGACTCAGAGCAGCTTTTTTTTTTTTTTTTCTCTCTCCAGTTTTCAGTTTACCAAATAGAAGAACCACCAAACAGTGGTCCACACCATTCTGCACACTCATTCATTGTAAAAGCTAAGAGCCAAGCAAGTGCTTGACTCCCTGAGTGCTCACCAAAGGCTTTCCATTCCTGTATGCGTGAGTCTGAAAAGCAGGCAGGGATGCAAATGAAAGCAAGCTACACCATCTCCTTCTACTTGAGAAAGCTTAGGAAGAGCAGAGAAGGTTTCAAGATAAAAACTCCCCAAGCTCTCTTTTTACCTGTTTAGCAATTGATTATCAGCCCATTTCTCCCGCTGCTACGATGCTGTTGTAGCTTGTGACCTTTGCTCCATTTGTTTTGAGTGGTTAGTGCTTAACTGGTATCCAGTAGAGGTAGGCTGTTTCTCTGGTGTTTCCATGGCATACTAATCACTTGCAACGCTGTGTGTTTCAAGCACCTTTTGGCTGTGGCTTCCACATCTGGGGCAGTCTTCAAAAAAGAGTGATGATGAGAGTTGCAGATGCTAGCTGTTGTGAGGAACGGCACGCTAAGCTGGCACTGGTTTGTGCTGCTTCTTTGTCAGCTATTCTGGGCCCTATAAGTTCTGAGACCATGGTCAAAAAAGCCTCTACGATATCTCTAGCCTTTGTAAAAATTGCATTCCTCAGATTTAGCTCTTATTTTCGTTTAGATGCTGGGATGCAGAGCCAAACTATACCTCTAGATTTAAGTAGCTGTTAGCAACTTACAACGGCATCTGTAGAATTCAAAATAGTCACCTTTACTACAAAGAGAGCGTTATTAGTCACATGCTACAATTGAAGTCCTGGGGTAACACATCAGTTATGCTATCCACATGAATATTTAGCTATTGAAGGAGGGATACTACATTTTAAAAGAAACATTAAATTAAATATTAGTAATACAATTTCAATAACATCATTAGTAACTCTTAAGCTTAATGGGTCTCGTCCTATTTCTACAATGGGTTGGAAGAAATTGCCTAAGTGCTATATTGATGTAAAAACAGGATAAATGAGAATCCGGTCCACTGTAATTTAGTACCTATTTATATTGTTGCAGCAGTACCACAAATATTTTCAAAAGAAATAGAAATACTTAATGCAGTATATCTTAGTCTTTAAATTGTCTCTCTGCACTATTTAGGGCCTTGATTATTTGTATAATGTTCCTATTATTTCGTGCTATTACAGTATGTGTTTTGCTGCATAATTCAAAGCACAGCAAATGCTTTTATGGTTGAGTTCATAGTAAGTTTCTAAGCTGGCCAGGAAGCCACGAGTTCAAGTCCCACACCAAGACTTGGACAGAAACCCAGAAGTGATACCGCAATGCAGTATTAGAGATAATACTGCATTTGATGTTCATTCTTTAGGATAAAATGTTAAGCTTGTGTTTGCTTCATTAACCTTGAGTAGTGGTTTTGTGGAAGTGGTTCAAAATGATGCTTTTTAAAAAGAACGTATAACAACCTTATTCCCTGGTCAGCTGTCATTTCTCCTCCTACTCAATATTTAAAAATTCTCTTACAAGCTGTTAGTGAGCACACAGTAGTTGTTCTTTTACACATCTGATAGGTATGTCACTATTTTGGGAAGTACTTAGAGATGAGCATGAATGTATCAGGTCACATTCTAGTTTTGCACTTCTAACACTCTCTTTGGGCTGTAGGGTTTTTAAGAAAAAATGTGCACCGAAGCGTCTGTTAAAAGGGTTCTGGTGATCTGGGGCACTGCAGTAAAAGCCCTGCCATCTTTTAAATGGGTGCAACATGTAACGCTGTGCCGATAAATAGACGAGCTTGTATTACCGTCCACCAACTCTTTGCATAAAGCTACCAAGGATAAAGATTCTTGAATTTTCCATCTACTCATTTTACACGAGTGGAAGACTGGAAAAGCAATTAACATGTATATAGGTACCTAGGTAGATTACGCCCTGATCCCTGAAGGATCTAAATGCTTCTTACAGACCTTGTTTCTTAATCTGCTCAACTTCCACCGCCTGCTTGTTTGCCTATGTATGACATGAAATGTTTTTATTCAGTGAAATAATTTAAGGCATAATGGGTAACTTATTTTCTAAGGAAATTTACGTTTAGAACTAGAGTTTACCTCTCTTTAGTTGTTAGTGAAAAATTTTGTAATAAGAAGGATATGTGCAAACATTAGTTATTTTTTCAGAAAAATGACTGTTCTTTTAAGTTCTGATGAAAAGCTTTTCCATAGGAATCTGTGCTCAGTCTTTGGTTTCTGTATATAACCTTGAAACAAGTATCACAGCTGATGAGGGATTAACTGTTGGTCTTGACATACTGGGTTTCCACAGCTCATAGGTAAAAGCTGTGCAAGGACCAAGTGATGTCTTCAGTACTAATTAAAAAGTCAGAGATTTGTCCTGAGCTTCTGCTTGCCTGACAGACTAATTTATACTGTATCTGGGAGCATACAGGTAAGGGGCAGTGGGAGAAATAGTGCTTTAAACAATAAAAATTACTTTTACAATGGGAATTGTAATCCAGTTTTCTGTGAAACTGTCAAATGTCTGACATTTGCCCTGTGTTAGCTTGTATGGCTGTACAGTTAGGAAAACCCTGGGGTTTCTTGCTGGGTTTAAAACAAAACAGGTAAACAAATGACAAGAATAAAAGACTGGAGGGGAGAGCGTTAAACAGAGCAGAAGGAACTAGAAAAGGTAGTCGGAAATCGGGCTCCTGTTTGCAGCACTAGCAATGCCTTTAGAAATAGCGAGTATCACTACCTTCACTTGGATAAACAGAAATTTAAAAATACAGCCTAGACATTAAGGAATTACAAACCCAGAATGGTGTCCCTGGGGAAGTAAGGCAGACATTTAAGTTTTCTAAAATTTTATAAAACTGTAAATTTTTTAGAATTAAACCATAAAATACTGATGGGTAAACCTTAAGTTTTTATTTGGCTATCCAGTTTTATAAATATGTGTATTAAATGAAAACATCATAGATTTTTTTGTGTTGATTTTTATGTAATACAAAGGATACTATAGGATCCTACAGTAAGTACATCGTAGAACTATTTTATAAGTATTTTTAATATTCTTTAGAAGATATATTAAAAATCATATGAAGATACTATATTATGCATAACAAAGTACCGGCAAAAATGCAGATTTTGTTTCTCCTTTAATTCTGTATCAGATGAATTTCCAAGAATCTCAGAGGTTAAACATATTAGGAGGTCAAAAGCTTTTTTTTACCTGGTTTTCTTTGTTACCAGCAAAAATGCTCCCACGAACATTGTAAGAATATAATGCAGATCTAACAGTGAACTCACTTTTAACAACATTTCAGATTTCAAAACTATACGAGTTTGAAACTTGAGAATTTTTAAGAAGGTTTTGTTAAAGAAACTCTATGCCCCTATTTTTCTTGATTACAGGATATTTGAGGTCCGTATTTGAGTTCAGATATCGTTTATTTTCCTCTTTGCACATTCTGTAAAGTCTTATTAATTACTGACATCACTGAGAATTATATAGTGGGACTAGTCACATTTTTTTCATTAAGAATTAATGAAATTAAATATTTTAATCACATATATGTTCATTTTTCTCCATTGTTTGTTCAATGGTTTGTTTTTTCCCCCCACGTGATCAAACACTTAAGTAAAAAGTGATCTTAGGTCACTTTCACCCTAAGTTTTTAATATTTTAGTTGGTTCTTATTTTGGCAGTTTGAAGCCAAACCTTTTGGCTTGGTAGATAGAGCGTCCTTCTCCGTGTGCTGAAAAGATGCTTGCTTTTTTCCAAGTTTACGTTTTGGCTCCTGTGTTTTCTTCCGGCCTTTTTGCTACCTTCAGAGATGTTTTCAGAGGGCCACACTTTGCTTTCAGTGCTTTTGTAGCAGCTCAGTGGGAGGGGGTCTGTGCTTTATATCCAGGCAGTTGAATACTGTGGATTTTATGGCATTTCCATTGCAGGGCATGTGCCTCCCTATAGTTCTCTTTGCAGAACCTGCCTCAGGTACCCTATGGAATTATATACCTCAGTTAGGTATCTGTATTTGAAGGAAGTCTGTAAATAATGTATGACCAATGAAGCTGTACCGATAAGCAGGCAGAAATGAGTCCTCTAAAAGGCAATAGTCAAAACTTTATTTTAACAAGTATCTGGAAATAATTTTTTATGTTGGTGATGTTAGGAATAGCTATTTTGCACTTGGGAGCAATCCAAAGGAAGACATGCTCTTCAATTTACATCAGATTGGACATCTTTATTACTTTGATGCATCAGAGGGGCGATAGGAAAATATAGTTAGTTTTTAATATGAAGAAATAAAATGGTCTTTCAGTGAAATACCTTTCCCAACAAAACCCCCCTGAGATGGGTATGGTGAGAAGGGTTAAAAGGCCTTTTGGAGTTTTTCCACAGACTTATTCTCAGGTTGTGCTGACAGCAATAGTGAAGCAAAACCACTTCTGCCCTTAGGAGCCGTGTCGGGCTCTGACCGTCTTCTAGTTTCAGAGGACCTGAGACTTAACACTGAGTTTGAGATTCTTGAAATATCTGAATTTTCTTGGGCCCATGCTGCTGCAAGTTTCTCTTTCCATTGCCACACACTGGAAGTCTAATTTTCTAAATAGTAAGGTGCGTGCTTAGGAGTTAAGTTTACTGCCAGATGCGTTAACTCAGATTTAGTCCTTCACTTTCACATCTCTGTGTACGAGTCTGTACTGGGGATCTGGGTCACGTTAGCACCTGTGTGCTGTGAATACAGCTGCACAGCCAGGGGCACCACTCAAAGTAGTTCAGGCTGGTTCACAAAAACCAGCTGTGAAATTTACAGCTGATTCCCAAACCATCTGTTAGCATGCTCCTCAGCACACCTTGTTTTAGCCTCTCCTGAAGTCCCTGTCCTGTACCAAAGATGATGAATGGTGTCCTGCTCATGACGAAGAAGCAGCAGGAAAGAGAAGATCGAGAACTGCCCTCTGAATTGAACTGAATTTTCAGGCATTACTCACTACGCTGCCTTTCATTCTTGGCTCTAGAAATCCTTGGACCTTGTTTGATTACTTCTTATGACTGGGAGAGGATGCTTGTCTGCAGAGACCCTTCTGCACAGCTCCCTGGCTTTCTGCAGAAGTGTTTCTTATTGTTATGTGATTTTTCATGCAGAAAGAGATGCTTGAGCGTTTAACAAAAACTGTACAGACCTGGCAACCTAGTGCAGTGTAGTTAACAAACTGAGTAAATAAGAGCCCTGGCCCAAATTACAGTATCTCTGCACTGTATGTGTCATAAATCAGACCTTCAGAAGTATCTAATTAGGTAGCATCAAAAAGTCCTGGGTAATTTGTCTCCAGTTATTTTAATCACTTTTTTTTTCTAATGTATTACTTTAGAAAGCATTATAGTGAAACAAAAGCACATCAAGAAAACAGAGCATTCAAATAATTACATACAGCATATTCTCACCACGCTGCTTTGCATCCTATATCTTTGCTGCAGAAAAAATCATTAATCTGACATTTTGCTATCCTATAAATAACTATGCTTTTATCAAGGTTCAAGAGAAAGAAAACCAGTTTAAAACACTTCCAAGAGAGAGTCTTGACTTTCAGTCCTCTGCTCTGCCTAGTGTGTGCTTATTTCAGTTAAGGTAGATGAGGGAAAGGGGTGTTAGCTCACCTTCCTACTCTTCCTGTAAACCTAGATAAAAGACAAAACCAGCTCCAACCTGAATTATGGCATTTACAACAATTCCCATGGAGTCAATGTGTTAATTTTACTGTTAGATCTGTGTTCCCTGTTTGCACTCTCTTCCCACCTGGTGGATACATGCCATCCAAGACTTGCTTGTGTGGCTCTTTTGTGTGCTTTCTGCCTGCTTTGTGCTGTTTTGTAAGTAGGTTATAAGCCTGTATGTTTGGAATAATCATTGTAATGAAGATGCTGTTTACTGGCACAAGCCCAAACCAATCCTGAAATTTTAATTTTCAAGATGTTAGGTATTTGAATTTCCAGGAGACCTCAGATCTAAATTTCTCATAGTAGAGTAAAAATGTCCAAGCCTGTCTTCCTGTTTTTGAATTCAGCTATTTTAAATTTGGGGACAGAGAAATTCAGCGTTTGCAGAAATGACTCAGTTGAAACATGACATGAAAAGTTAGTAGGGTGGAGCCTGAAAGGAAATATTTCTGTTGTTGCTATCCCACAGTTCTGCCAAGGACTAAAATATTTCATGCAGTCTCATACAGTCAGTTATGAACATACTTTCTTACTGTGCTTATAGATTTCTTACAGTGCTTATATTTGCTTTCTTTCCTTTTGCAATATACAGCTTTTCCAGAGCATCCTCACTCTTGAAGTCTGAACAGGGCTCCAATTCGAGTGCGACATCAAGCCTTCAGCTTGACTTTTGCACTTTAATACATAGCCATGCCAATTTCATATGGTAATATTGACTATATCCTTGTCTGATAATTAAATTGGATGCCTAAAACTATTTATAATTATATAATTATGAGTAATTGCAACCACTATAGTAAATATATCTGAAGCCATTTACTATATTTTCTGTAAGCTGTATTAAAGCTAAAAATCAACATTGGTACCAAAACCAATGAGTGTTCACTGCTGGATATTGCCAGTTGCTCTTAAGAAATAGTTTGTAGAATAGTAGTGAATTTGTAGTTTGTCCCTTTTGCATTTTACCATACCTAGGATATTTATTTTAGAGGTAACATGAAAAAGATGTGCAAATAAGTATAAGTAGCAGCAATGAAAAAAGACAACATTAATGCTACATTTATTTCTGTGTTATCATTTGCAGCTATTACTGGATGCAGTATATTATTACTGAGTTTTAAAATTGCGGAAGATGGATCCTCTATGATATAATAATGAGAAAAACAACAGTGAACTATGCAGCAAATCAGATTTATAACTTCCCTAAAATTGCAGCTCAGGCTAGACTTTCAGAAAAGATCAGCTCTCATTTAGGCACAGAATGCAGGCCATTATTTTCAAATCAAAAATCACAATCCTTACAGAACAAAGCCTGAGTATTCTAATTCAGTAAACTTTTCTTGAAAATCTGGCCATGCATTGCAGTGCCTGGCCTGAAGGAAAGGTGAATATATCTCATAATTTGAAAAAAATTACAGGGTTAAAATTGGGGGGACCTTTGTAAAGAAAGACAGTATGATTTCTGCTAACTAGCAAACTACAGAATTGAGTAAACAGCTACTTGCCAGGTGTGCTCAGCTGATTCATGTTCAGCATATGACCGTACCAGCTGCTTATGTTGAGTTGAAAGAGAATTTCAACAGAAGAAAAAAAGTAATTCTATATATGCTTGAGAATCCACATTTCCTTTCCTCTCTCCACTGAAAGCTGTAGCAATATTAAAGGTGAAATGAGCTTTATACATGGAGGTAACTAGGAACTTCTCCAGCAGGTTTTTGTGTGCTTTTCTTCCACTTGCTTAAACACATAAACTTCTTAATCACTTCAAGACTGTAGCCCTGAGATCCTAAAATTTCTCAAAATAGAATTGATTTCACCACCACCGACTGAAGGCTGATACACTTTGCACAACTAAAACACATTTCAGCTTGATTCAGTCTTACTAAATTTTTCCTTTGTACATTGCTATTGCATAAGAACATTGTCAGGTTGGTCAAAGTATTAGTAGCACAGCAGAAGAGGACAGACTGAACCCCCTTTTTTATTTATTTCTGTTTATTTTTCTTTAGTAACTTTTTTCTCCTGTAATATATAGATGATACGTCCATGGCAGGTAGCAATAAATGCTCTTTATAATTCTTTAATCCCTTTTAGAAAGTTTCCTTTGCAGATAATGTCTAGGGGATGGCATGTTAACTTTGATCCCTGATCTGGGTTCAGCATCACAGTTCTGGTATTTTATTCCCATAAAATGTAAGACACTATCAACCTCCAACACAAATACGCATGAAGGCCTCTATGCTGCCTAAAATATCAAAAGGAAAAGTGAATTTATCATTGAAAGCTTTGGAAAAAGCAATTTGGGGTGATGCACGGGAGCCTTTAGCCAGACATTTTGCTTACCCTTTTTGCTGCACTTCAGAAAGGCCGATTAGGTAGGCTTAATGGAATTGGCAATCCTGTACTCAAAAAAGGTTTATATTTAGCATTATCAATTTAAAATAATACACTTTTTCCCAGCCATTAGACCTGGGCAGTTCCATGGTTGAACTCACTGCCCTGATCTCTAAAATTTCCTATTATATTCCCTTTGATTATCTTGGGTTCCAGGGAGAAAATGGTAATTTCAAAGAATAATAAAAATGCCATAACCCTACAGATTAGGGCTGTAGTTAGTATGAAATTAGTTCAATTTTAAAATATCTCTAAGTTATTTTGCTCTCATAGTTGCTTGCAAAATGTACATTATAATATATGGTGTATCTAAAAAAGAATGACTCACTGCTTATTAGAAGGGGGATCTGTTCAGCAAGGTCTCAGAAGCCCATATACTTGTAAAGCCTTTATCAAATATCTAAACATCAAATAGGTAACTATCAAATATTTTCAAGCATTTCAAATCCAAATAAAAACACACAAGCTTTTCAGTTGCTCAAAAACCTTCTTATAAATGAAAATTATTTGGTTTGGGAGGTTGGATTTATATTTCTTTTGTTGTAGATAAAGACCATAAAAACTGGGAAGTAAACACCATTTCTGAAGTTATGTTAGTCATAAGGGGAAGTTGTCTTGTAATATCTGTTTCTGAAGATAACTGTTCTCCTCTGTAAAGCACACTATCAGAAACAAGGCTTAGAAAAGCCATCCTTTTGGCTCTTGGACACATCCTGACTTTACACGAGCCTTGTAGAGCCGAGTATCTTTTACCATTCTCCTTGACAAAAACAAGTCAACATCTGCAATTGGCTATTACCAGGCAATCTGACAATGACAATTTGGTCTGGTCTGAGAATGAGAAATGATTTGTATATTCTCATTCCTTTAAATCAAAAATAAGACATATGTCACAGCACTGTGCATGCTAAATTAACCCTCTGCAGAAATGAAACACACATAAGTAGCTACCCTGCAGACTCCACTGTATCTGTTATATGCAGAAATGATTGCAGTGATACTGCCAGAGTGTGAATCTAGCATTGACTACTGTAGAAGCAGGAATGGCTTTGCATCTGAGTTGAAATAAAAAAAACACACTTAAATTAAAAAAAAAAAACCAAATCAGAAATCCTTACATAAAACTATATTGTAATGCATATGCTAGATATGTTTTCTTCTCCATCATCAAAGTAATTGGTCGTAGGGGCAACCAGCATCGGTAATGTAATGCCCGGAACTACTGTTGTACACCCCCAAGGTACTTTTATCTGTCACATGGGAAGAGAGTAAAAGTTTCTTTTAAACAGTCAGTAAAGCAGGTTTTATCAATGACCTTTATAACATCACATTAGGAAGATGAAAAATAAAATCCAGCTTGAAACAGATTTGTAAGTGCCAAATATGTAAGCAGTAGGGAGAAAAATTATTTTAATAATAAAATTAAAAATACCATCAGTGCTGTTTTAGTCAGTGGAAGTATATTTAGTGATGCTTATCAGCACCTTCCAACAGCAGTTGAACTCATCATTTATAATATTCATTAAATATGCTTTAATTGTCACATTGTGTTTGTTTAACATTCCTTGTCTAAATATAAAGAACTGAAAGAAAACAGGGAATAGATTACAGATCTAAATAGGCTGTCAGACCACCCAAGTGGGGTGACTTAAACCAGTGAGATCATGTCTCAGTTATCTTCTTTAATATCCTCAGATGAAATCACATCCCTAAATGATGGGTATTTGAAGGGGCACTGCTTAATACCATGGATCTGACATCATAGCAGTACCACAAAAGCCGCAGGATTCCTGATGCTCTGCTGCTGACACATTATGCTCCATGTGTTATGGGCCAACTCCAGCAGGGTGCTGAGTGCCATCAGCCAGATGTGTGAGCTCCTGTCAGGAGGTGGTTAGCACAATTCGATATTGATTGTGGTGTTTGAAGGGGTAGGGGAAGGCTAGTTGGCATTGGCCTAAAGGAAAAAGGGCAGTATTAACCCTTGAAGGAAACAGCAGATTTCTATCTCCCCTAGTTGCTAACCTGGAAGAAAGAGCATCAAACAAACCACTGTATCATTTCTTGAAGACAATATGAAATAAAAAGTGGCAGAAGAGAAATGGAGAAGAAAATGTTGTCTTTTGTCATGAGGAAATGTAAGCAACAAACTTTTTCTCCTGAGATGAGACAGTGTTTCAATGAAGTTACCTCACTACTGAAAGCCACTACAAGAATTCCACATGATGTGAAAAATATTTCTCTTTCAGAAGAGCTGTTTTCTGCACATCATTGAAGATGAGAATGAAGTGCTGAATAATATGTGCCAGGGATGCCCTGCTTGTTTGCTAGTGGCAGTTGCATTTATCTCCCAGCATAAGACAATTGATTATCTTCTTCTAAAACTTACAAGAAGTCCATTGCAATTATCTTTAGCATTAAGCTGTTTGTATGACTGTAATCCATAGCAAAATAAGCATTAGAAGGTCTGTTTTCTTCTAAACTCAAATGCTCATTTGTATAAAAAATTTCCCAAAGAAAACCAGGCAGATGCCTAACAGGCCAGGCAGATTCGTCTCCAAAATACGAAATGACTGAGCATATAGTTCCGCTTAATACAATGTGTAGAAATGTCAAATTTATACCAGGTAGCACATCAGTACTGACATTTAGAAAAGTTATTCTGGCAAACAATATCTGTGTTGCAATTGCAACCATCTTTAATGTACAACGTAAACAGGATTTCCTAATGCATGTATAAGTGTACCTAAGTTACGTAAAATTTCATGTATAAAACTTGACATAATACAGAACATTCAAGTAAGGAATCTATAAAAGTAGTACAGAATGCCAATTAGTATAATAAAATATGTCTAAAAACCCTGCAGATGGGCTAGTGAATTAAGAAAAAAGAAAGAAGAAATATGGTAAGTAACTCATTAGTTCTTCAGACTTTCTGGAGGATACAGCTCAAACACCCTCCCTCAAGCACAATAGCAGTCCATCCAAATACTCAGAAAAACAAGTAGATGTAGCAGAATATCAGCTGGCTCAGCAGGGAACTCATGACTGAGCTCCAGTGCAAGAAAAACCCCGACATGTGAAGGAGGTGGGAGCAAGGGCAGGCTACAAAGGAGGAATACAGAAATACTGCCCAGGCACGCTGGGATGGTCTTAGGAAAGGAAAAGCTGAGCTAGACTTGAAACTCTAGGGATATCAAGGGCAACAAGAAAAGCTTCTGTTGCTAGCTATGTTAGCAGTAAAAGAATAAATAAGTATAATGTGAGCCTGCTGCTGAGTGGGGAAGGTGATTTAGTGACAATGGATGCAGATAAAGCTGAGGTTTTCTATACGTTCACTGCCTCAATCTGGGAGGTGTTTGAATCTTGAGACAGGGTTCAAGGTAATGGAAGATGATTGAGTCAGGGGTGTCTTGAGAAATGAGTCCAACTGTGTCCAGTTAGATAAAGCGTACTGGGTTGTATCATCAGGACCGTAGCCCCTAGACCGGGGAAAGTGATGCTTCCCCTTGCCTCAGTGCTCATTAGGTCACACCTGGAATAGTGTGTCCAGCTTTGGACGTCTAGTACAAGAGAGATATTGACAAACTTGTGTGAGGCCAACAGAGGCTGCCAAGAGGGATATGGGCTTAGAGCACGTGTCCTGTGAGGAATGGTTGAGGGAAAACTGTCCTTGACCAGGAGCCTAGTGAAGAGACAGATTTGAGGGATGTAATAGCCTTTCAGTAGCTATGAGGAGATGGAAGCACATTCTTTACTGAAGCACATGGCAGGAGAATGATAGATAATACTTAAAATAGGGGAGGTCCTGACATGGTATAAGGAGAAACCAGTTTCAATATGAGGGTAACTGAGCACTGGAACAGGTTCCCCACAGAAGCTGTGTGGTCTCAGTCCTGGCACCCAACTAGACTAAGCCCTAAGCAACCTAGTCTGAATTCTGTGTTGCTCCTGCTTTCAGCAGGAGGCTGGACTGGATGCCCTCCTGAGTCTCCTCCTGAACTAAATTCTTCTCGCTTCTATGAAACTATGATGGCTATAAAAGACCAATCTAACAAAAGGCCTTCTTTGCTATACTGGAATGGTAAAATGTTATATATTAGAATATGTGCCATGCTAACAGAATGCTTTCTGAAAGCAAACACGGCTGAGTGATTGCTATTTAAAGATTCCCATGTGAAACAAAGCATTACTTGTTATGCAGATTGTGCCAGTTTCTAAAAAACAAGTTACAAACAAAGGGTGAAATCCAAGAGAGGAAAGTTACAATCTAAACTATGTTATGAGAATATCCCTGGTTACTATATCAAGTTTAGAGATGAACTAGTTGAATCTGAACAGACGTACTATATCCTGCAGAAATGTCCATTTTCCCAGTAGTAAGTTTATGTAACTCTCACAAGTATTCAGGATCATGGAGGACAGACTCCATTAGACACATCTAAAAAGCTGAATCAAGCTAGAGTCTGATGAAATTTCAGTTATTTGAATATGTGGAAAGTGTGATTTTTTTGTTTGTTTTGTTTTGGGGAGGAAATAAAGCCTTGTTTATGATATGATACATGCAGCACCAATGAAAGACAAATAACGCTCAGACAAGATATGGTTTTGCTTTCTCTTAAAATATCGATGTGGTTTAAGAATGATGCATAGGCTCTGTATGACTGATTCACGGTTCTCCTGAATACGTGTTACAACTATCACAACAAAGTCTAATGTAAGACTTGCAAATGATAAGCTTTTTCTGTTTGGAAAAAAGTGTGAGCTTAGCAGCCACTGAACTTTCTTAACCATGCCTCCTAGATTTTTTTCTTTGTCATTTATTTGGCAGTTCTATTTTCTGTATCAAATTTGGAAACCCTGAGGGCTGAGCTTGATACAGTGCTTACACGGGAAAAAGATGAACAGCACTTGATTCCACCTTTGTGTTCTTTAACCCTGTGGCAAGAGGAGGAAACAGTTTGGCCCCTTCTGCTGTTCAGAACCACCCCAGCTTTCTCTAAGCCCATTCTAGTGCTGGAGGATCATTACAGTGTGTACCCTCTCTAACAGAAGATGTCATTTCTCTAGAAATTATCCTTTATTACAGACAGGAAAGAGACACGTATGCAATTGCATCATCCTAGAGTGTCTCTTTTCTCAGACCTAGCCTGTGATCTGAGGTAGTCATTTAAGAGTAATTCCTATTCACTGCAATTCCTATTAAAGATTGTTTTACAGAACTATTCCCTGCTTAACATAATTTCATATTTTCACTCTGTTATTCATTTCTTGCACTTCATCGTGATGGGGTTGGGGTTTTTTTGTGACATTTATTTATATAAACACAATGCTCTTGTCTATACTGGGAAATGTTACAATGCGATCTTGGTGGACCGTCTTAGAGAGGAGGATAGTGCAAAAATACAGTAGAGAATGATGGTTTGGAACTGTGAGCATGTCGAGAGTAACCTGTCCTTCAAGGGAAGAGACTCACTGTATTAGTCAACCAGCTCATTAGGAGTTACTTTAATTTGCTGTTCAGTTCAGACTTTCTGTGATTGAATGTAGTTAATAAGAATAATGCTTTATTAGTAAAACTGTTGTGAACTATAGAATTTCAGTTCATATTCTATGATGGGGTAGGAGGTAATTTTGACAGGTCCTCAAAGTAGTTGTTAAACTTCTGGAGAGGGAGAAATGCCCTTTTATTTTATATATATATATATGTATGACACAATACATATAGTTAAAAATGTAGCCCTAAATTTGCTTTTACATTTAAAAGTTCAGGTCAGTCATTTCTACTGGAGTAATCGAACCTCAGTGTGATCTTTGTACCTATGATACTTTAGTTATGTCTGATATTTTAGTGCCTGTGACCCC
>VXBL01006261.1:1576138-1589326 GCA_013400195.1 Aramus guarauna
AAAAAAAAAAAAAAGTTAATCTATTTTCCAGGTAACAATGAAGTTAAACAGGTAGAAATATTTCTCCATAATTTCAAAAACCAGTTGATATGTTTTCTAAAATTTCCATTTCCAAAAATGGAAACAAAGTGCTTTGTTCACAGCTTTTTTTTATTTACTGGAAAATGATCTCAAGGTGAAAGGAAAGGGGGTTAAGACCAAAATATTACTTAAAAGGGAAACAATTCACTCAGTTCCCATGAAGCAGAGACAAGTGCTCTTGTACATTCAAATGTGAGAGAAATCACCTTTGAAATACAAGCAGCCACACAGAATGTATTTATCTGACTAATAATTATGTTTTGCATATGTCGAGTTCTGCAGAGACAGTGACGCTAATGGCAATTCTGCTTCTGCAGGATCTGGGGTTTTTTTATAAATGAGATCAATAGACAACCAGAAATGAATGTAAATAGACCTGCATGGTCAATTGAAAAGGTCCCTCATCTGTAATATTCTTGGTTTGTGTAGTTGTTTTTGTAAAATAGAATTGTATATCTCTCAGCTAGGAAGAGCTGTCTGCGGACAACGTACTCCTTCCTCTTTCCCCCTCTTTAAATAAACAGTAACCAGAGAAGGAGGATGCCACCCATGCCTAGCGCCTGATCTACAATCCCACATATCCGACACTAACTCTGCCTGTAGCTGCAGTAGCAGTTAGTAGTTTTTAATTAACTTTTTAAGCATTTGGGAGCAGCTCTGTAGATCCCAGGTCTACTCCTGACCCAAGAGAAGGGATTTGCAAGTTTTAAGATAAACAATGTCTTTATACAGTTTTGTGGTCACCCGCAAACAGCACTCAAACTCTGCTTTACTCCTCTACAAACCTTTTCTTTGAAACTCTGTGGGTAAAACACTAAAGCCGCTTCTGTGCCACCTCATGTTCTTGTTGCCATAAGCAATCGGTATAACTTACAGAAGCACTAAGGATGCTCTGAACTGTGGACCAGCGTGGACTGGCTCAGGACTGACATTATACGCAGGCTGTCTTTCACACCAGTTCATTCATCCACAGAGGAGGCTCAGACAGTGATTTACAGAGACCCGGTTTTGTACTTCAAGGCTGCTAGTCTCTCCCATAATATGGTCTGTTGCCCATGACTCCAGAAATAGTCCTTTTGGGAAGTGCTGCCATTTCTGTTGGAAGGACTTTGGTGTTAAATTGATTCCTAGTATATTTTATCATGCAAAAATAATGCTAGGCACTTATGATGGGGAAAAAAAAAAAAAAGCACATTTTCCTTTCTTTTATTACAATTATTTAAAATGACATGGGGTTTAGGTTTTCTTTCTTTCTTTCTTTCTTTCTTTCTTTCTTTCTTTCTTTCTTTCTTTCTTTCTTTCTTTCTTTCTTTCTTTCTTTCTTTCTTTCTTTCTTTCTTTCTCATTTATGAATTGAAAGCCATTTTTTCAAGCAAGTAGACAGAACTGCAGCGTATTTTACCTTAAATACCATGACAATAGGATTTATGGACCACAGAGTTTCATGTTCTTTTGAAAGTATGAAAAGAAATGCTGTCTTGTACAACAGCCATAAACATGCAAAATACTAATGAGATTATCTGGTATTTTTTCCAGAGAGGAAGGAGTAAAGCAGATTGGCACAAATGAGTTTTGAAAGGAGGAAATTTGCAAGCTATTTTCAGAGATACACTTGCATTGATTTGAATGAAAATCAGCAGAGAATGCTCTAAGAAATAAATAATCTCAAAAGGGCACAGACTCCAAAGTCTGAGAACAGCTGGGAATAAGTGCTTTATAACATGCATGTTAGTGATGAAACAGATTTACATGATGAGTAACTGCTTTTCAAGTAGACTAGGTTTAAGACAAAGGCAAAAAACCTGCTATGTATCTATCCTGTTCTGAGGTCATCTCTGCCTCTTTACCCTGTGGATTAAAATGGAGGATGGTTTTGCCTGTGTTTTGCATATTTCTTTCATAACTGTTTGTCTTTGTACGTAGCAGCTCAGATCTAGCTCATACTAGTTAGCAATGGCATAATGCGTCTCCACCAGCAGTGCACTAATACGTAGAGCTCAGGATTTTTAGTGTTGGAAAACTTAAAATTTGCTGTTCGATTCTGTGAACGTTGTGGATGCACAAGCCAAGTCTTGTATCTGTACGTATTGATATCTTGCTCTCAGGCCTTTAGGAGTGTTTCTGGGAGCAGAAACAATCCGTCACTATATAGTCCCACGCATTTGCTATAAAGAGGCCAACATTTCATCAATTGATACTGTCAAGGATCAGTGTATTTGGGTGAGAAATCCTAATTTCCTGGTATTTGAAGTAAACTCTTGTTGTGTTTCTCTGCACTGAACTGACTAACCATTTAAGCAAGACTTTCCACTACAGTCTCGTGGCAAATTGGAGATGTAAATGAGGTCATGGCAAAATGTAAAAGAAAGGATTTTTAATGACTATGGTACTATGGAGGAACAAGGACAGGAAAGCAAGAAATTTCAGCAGGCAGGAAAGTACTGCAGACAGCTGTGATTTCTGGCCTAAGCTTTCTTCTGGTCATTTCCACTCTGCTATCAGCAATGAAATAGTTAATAATATTGATACTGAAACACCATCTTTAGGTTTTGATGATATGATGGCTCTTCATTAACAGCAAAGCTGGAATATATTCTTTTTGTAGATAACACTTCAGTGCTATAATTGAGGACATTATCAAAACTAGCTATAATGAGATCTATAACTAGAGTCTGGTTAACAAAACAGAAAAAGACAATAAGACCTCTCCTTTATACCGTTTACTCTGACTTTTTTTCAGATTTAATTTTGGTATCCTTTGTGGTGATCTTTACTGATGATGATCTATACTTTTCACTGTGGTAACAGAATTGAAGAGTTAAGAAAAATAGAAATGAAAAGGCCATATTGTTCCAGAAAGTTGGGGAGGAAGCTTAAAATGGAATATCTATGGAAATGCCGGAGGTCAAAAAGCATTTTGCAACTTGTTATAGCTGTAATTCTGCTTACCAAATGAAATTTTATTTTAACTTCTAGGTAATAATTCAAATATGTATGTTATTTCCTTTAAAACAAAAACAATATACTAGACTAAAAAGTTCAAGCTATGCAAAATAACACCAATACTTCCGACCTCAGAGATGTGAACTTTCAGAGTTGCAGACTAAGTGAAACCAGCTGTAACTATAGAGCCACATTACCCCACTGTCATTGTCATGTATCTGCTCTGCCTAGATCTAGGTTCACGGGTACAGTTCTGATTGCTTTTGAGATATGCACTTTCCAGAGTGAGTTAACAATTTCTGTAGTCAGTTTGGTCCTGCTACTCTGAATCCTGTACTGCTTGATTAAGCTTTTTCCATACTTATTTGGGAAGCTGGGAAGAATATGGACTGTCTAGCACATACCAAGTCATACGCTAAGTCAAATATGTCAGGAACACTTTAAAACTGGACTTGAAACCACTAAGATAAAATTTAATCTTAGAAAACGAGTTGCTCTTCCCCCATGTCTATTGCAAGGTATGATGTCTGAGTTGGTCTCTGCATCTCTTTTTTATAGATGGGCCATACGTTGGAGAAGAGAACGAACCAATTCAAAACACAAATTAGGAGTATGGAATAATTTTCTGATCAAAATGTCACATTAAAAGGGATGCACACTGAAGATGGAAAGAAGACATAATGAAATATGTGAAACCACACAAAAAAATAGACTAACAGCTTCTGTTCTTTTTGTCTCATAACCCCAAACCAAAATAGCTTTCACTAAAACTGAAAGGAGCATATTCAAAGCAGATAAAAAACTTTGTCAGGCAATGCCTAATTGAAAGATGAACCTCTTCTCCACAGTATATTATAATTCTAAACAGCTTAGAAAAACTTTAATTTTGTGTATCATATCATAACCTTCTAGCGCCATTTGACTCCAGAATGTGACACCTTTCTTAGCACTGTGGGACTCTGTTTTCGAAAGTCAGCAATCACCGATTCTTTATAGCTCAAGCAAGGGAAATTTGGGTCCCTTGATTAGTGTCAGTTGACCCTGTGACTTTCTGAATCCTGCTGTAAAACTGTACTATGGAAGTCCAGTGGCAGAAGAGTTCCCTCTGGACACTGTACTGAAATGAAAGACTCCTGATCCACTAGCCCGCAGGTTTTTTCTTTGTGCCATGGAGGAACTTAAAACTGTCAGAAGGGATTTTTCCAAACTGAGTAAGGTATTTTTTTCTGTTAAAGATGCAGTAGTTATAATAATAGCAGTTGTATTCTTCATTATTTGTTAAAATTAGATATATCTAATCATACCTTTCTGACCCTAAACACTGACAAAGAGAATAATTTTAAAGGTAATTTAATTTTTGTTCCTTTTTATTCAGATACTGTGTCTCAATGGCAGGAATATATGAACTGGGAAAAAAAAAATCTTCTATAAAAGCCCCCTTCTTATTGAAAATAAGTTAATCTTAACTTGAGAAGAGAAAAAAATATACTGGAAAACCAAGGAATTGAAAAATACGGTTGAACTTGCCCTATAAATAAACCTACTTAGTATATCTGAGAGCTGCTTTATCATAATCATTAGGTATCCCATGTGAAATATGAATAAGAAGTGACCCACGGTTCTTGGCAGGCACAGGAGCCATAACTGAATGGGGATGGGTAGATGAGATATTCTGATCGTTGGGGTATTGTCTGGCTGCTGCTCCCTGTTGCAAAACCAGCAATATTGAATGGGACAAGACAGTCTTGCCTCTTAGAACAAGTATTAAAACCTAAGAAACATTACACCACAGACATAAGAAAAGGTCATTCATTTCCAGTAGTTCAACACTTTCAGTAACATTCTGGATTTGATCCAGGATTGTTTTTTTTAAGGATGTTTAGAAAAAACTTGCATGAAGATGGGTTTTTGTGACAGCTTTTTGTTGGGGGAGGTAACACTTTATCAAAATGCAGTCAATATTTCTTAAACCAAGAACTCCTACAGCAGCAGGGTAGTAGACAGTGACTTGATTCATTGATGTTTCGCATCAGCTCTGGTGAAGGCATTGAATCTACAATCAAAACTGCACTTGCTGACCCTCATGTTACAGCTCATCTAAAGGGACTTGACATACATGCAAAGGTCTTTCTCTTCATTTGTATTTTTAATTGAATGCTAGTTTCACAGCATTTACAGAACACAAACAGGTGATAAAACGTCTATGCTGGATCAAGGCTAGATGATGATGGTCTAAATGAAGTCCTGATTTTTCTATTGTAGGATAGAAGTTAAGAGAATTTTCACTTTGTTTCATCAGTATGTTTACACATATTTTATTTTCTTATCCTCAAAGAGCTTAAAAGGCCTTAAAAATATTAGTTTGGAATCTTAATGTGTTTTGAAAATACAAGTATGTTTAATTTGCAGGCAAAGGTAGCAAATTGCATTTCTCAAACTGGGTAAGCGGCAGGTAATTTGTGAGGTTTGTAAACACTCTGCAAATAATTGCTCTAATCTTACCTTTGCTCAAACTTATACTCTTCTGTAGTGCTGCTTATCCCTGGAATATCTGCCATGTATAGGGAAAGCTTAAATGAGCTCCTTACCTCCCTTTAACAGGTATATTCTGTAAGCTTAGCTATAGCCCACTGTTGTCCACAAAGTGCAGAGTAAAAAGTAAAAAAGTATTCAGTGATACAACCCTTTCTGATTATAATATATCCATTCTCAATCCCAAAATAATTATACTTTTTATGTCAAAAGCTTTACAGCTTTACCACCTCAAGCAATATTTTACAGCTGTCAAGAATGATTTATGCAATAATGACTTAAACTGCAAAATGGAGTCCTCAAAGGAAGAGCTGTCAAATATTTTCACCACAAATAACTTTATTAAAATAAGAATTGATATTCTGTATAAACAATATTTCACTTAAACTATAATTCAGATCATATAGCTATATGATTAGTGAAAATGAAGTTGTGGGATAATGAGGAATATACTATACTGCTACTTTGATATCAGAGTACAATTTTTGAATTAAGCAGATGTTAATGCCTATTGGGCAAGACTTTAAACAAAAGTCTATTTCAAAATAATAGTTCTTGTGATTTGTCTATATTTATCTATTGTTCTTTTTTAAAAGGGATATTTACATTAACAAAGACATTTACTGAATCTTTAATCCCCTGAGTACATCCAGTGACGTTTGCAGAGCTTCTTGTGTGATGAGAACCTATAAATTTGGACCCTTAGCTTTGGCATCCATCTGTTCCCATTAACCATTTTTCTCAGTAGGAATTAATTCTTTTGATCACTATGTAATCACCTACTGTGGCACTACTCTAACAGCAGAGAAGACAGGAGCTTTGCCTGGATTGTGTAAATGTCCTTCTAAAAGGAAAAAGGAGTGAGGAGCAATTAAAACCCAAAGTAGGCTATATTCACAATCTTATTCTGATCCAAATATGGGCAAGAGGAACTAGTAAGGCTTTTAGCTGCAAACATTAAAAACTTCTGTGAAGGTAGGGCACCGGTGTGGTTGGGGCAGAGCCTGCTGGGTGCGTAAGTAATGCTGGCATCACACCTCCATGCCATCTGAACAATTACACAAAGCTATAAGTATTCTCCCCCTCTCCTCTGCACCCTCCCCGCACTGCACAGTGGCAAGGGAAACGTGCCCAGTCTACATAACATGTTTATAAAACCAGGATACATCAAATTTGTGTTCCCCTTTGATCACCGTATCTTCTGCCTGCTGTGTTTAAGGCAGTGTAGGTTCAAGCAACTGTCATTTTCTGAAAATCAACCTGCTACAAATATTTTCCCATCCTTCTGTCCCCTTTTCTTCAAGCATGTGATCTGGCCTCAAGATTAAGCAGTGAACAAACAGCAACATTCAATCTTGCATCATCAAGATATCTAAAATTCAAAAACTTGCACTTTCTTTCACCTAGAAAAGTGGACTATAGACTAGTAGAGAACATCGGAATCCTAATTCCCTGTACGTATGCAATACCATTCTTCTAGTGCAAGAATTTCCTTTTAAGTTGAACTTTAAAGCTATGACATTTTAAAATTAAGTGAGGTGGTATTTAGAATTAAAAAGAAAAAGCATTCGTTATAGAGTGATTCCCTTTCTGATATCTGCATTGCTGGACTTCTGATGACAGATTAGCTTTATAAGTGAGGGCATATATGATCCCACTGACATTTGCTTTACTTTGAAGTATTAAAATCAATTTAAGTATAATCAGTGGCTTATGTAGAGTAAATGATAGTGTGATGTGGAATAAGGTTTTATTTGCAGTTCACTGGGCATTTATTCAGTACTGGTCTTCAGAAACTCCTCTCAGTGGAAGCTGAAGCAATTCACACCTTCACGAGCAGTCTTCCTCCTCTGTATGCTTAGCATTATGTTAAATATTATACAGTGGGTGGCTATGAAATGCCATGTCAAGTCAAACTTTCAAGCATTGCGTTTTTCATTGGAGTAACTTGAGTTACTCACATGGAGAAAGTAACATTTCTAACTGTGCTGGTATTGATCTCTTAAAATATTCTCATATTTACTCCCAGCACACAGTACAAAATAAGCCACTAACCAGGCACTAAACTCTCAGATTTTTAGAAAATTATTTAAATTCATTTTGCTTCAAAACCTGGAGTAGGTCCTTGTTAGGTATCATCATCCTGTATATCGTTATAATATACAGAGTATGTTATATATAGTGCATATATATATATATACTTTATATATTGCAAAAAAATGTTGCAAATTTGAAGGAGTGAGGTAAGTGAAGATGAAAGTGAAGTACATCTTTTCAGTAATTTAGAATAACTATACATGTTTACTGACATTATATCCGTCATAGAGGTAGTCTCAATTTTATGATACCACATAAACTTCAGATTTTTTTTTAAGAAATGGAACATTATGTGGAATGAAACAAAACAGTCTGTATATACAAACCATCAAGCTGTCAGACACTTACACATCTGAGTGTCAGACCTATCTTGTATTTTGTCAATTTTTGCCTGTAATCAGTGACTTGGTATTTTAAATGATATTTACAATTCAAAATAATTCACCTGTATTTGTTTAAATTTAGCAGTGCATATAGTATGCATGGTGAGTCCTGTTCACATTTTGACCAGTAAAATTGTGAGGAATTCAACTCAAATTTGTCTAGAACTGTTGTCTGTAGCTTTTGAAATTCCTTAACCTTCAAATATATGATCTAGCAATTTAAAGGAACTATTCACAGAAGTGAAGTTACTGAGGACCCTTATGCATAGGATTGTTTAGACTGAATAATCCATAACTCCTATTTATACTGTGCTTCAAAATTCGAAACTATTTACCAAAGATGTGGCATTTTTTACAGACAGTTTTACTTTGGTTTGCCTCAAACAGATTCTGGTGTGTTGCATGATGCCAGAATTCAGCATTTTAAAAAATATATATATTTATGGTAATTGACAGATAAGCAGTACTTTACCTGAGCGCCTTTCCCTCCCTTCTAATATCTTGAGAGACTGAAGCACTTTTAAATGGCCAGATCTCAAAACAATGCTCCAGGCTGGTGGCTGTGAAACTTAGCAATGACATTGTCCTTTTGCAACATTATTTTTAACACACGTCAAGTTAAAACAAACACAGGCTGGATGTGTAAAAGACGCACGGTGTCAGGTCTCCTGAGAAACCTAAGTTCAAGGCACAGCTGCAACAACAAATCTTGACCAAAATCTGCTCAAGACCACCAAACCAGATCTAAGAATAAAGGACTCTACTGAGAATGTGCTAAGAAGAATATGCTTAAACATTGGTAGCGTGGGTAGAACGGTTGGCCCGAGTCCTATCTGAATTACACCAGCCTAAGCTAAAAATAATATTGCTTAAGTCTCTCCGAGATAACAACAGAATTATTGAGAACAGGGTTTAACTCTGTCACTTTAAAATGCAAGAGCGTCCATTGCATGTGATTCTAAAATTGATGCAAACAACACACTGGCACTTCTCCAGAACTAATTTAAGCTCAGCATTTGAATATGAATTTCCTTTGCCTTCTCCCAAGCGTGTACATAGCAAGGGACAGAATAAGGTACACCACACTTATCCATTACTTGCATTTGTTTGAAAGACAGCTGTTTCTGTAAATAACCTGGGTAATTAGGAAAAAAAAAAAACCCTACCCAATCCCCTACATATAACTATTATGTATCATAATTAGTTTTCATGTGTATGCATTTTTTCATCTGCAAATGCATCACTTATTCATTTTATGCTCTTAAGAGGAAAAAAGCATCAGCATAGCAGATTTAGCCATTCTTCCCTATATCAGCAATAGTGTTAACGGATATATATTGAGTTTTCACTGAATTAACAGGGAAACTCTTCATAGTTTAGCCATCCCAAAATTTTTACTCTGACAACATAATTCTAGGACAACTTCTATGGTTCAGTTATAGGTACTCCAACTTCACAATATCTAATCTCTGAAAAAGACTTGTTCCTTTCTTTATAAGCTTTTCTTCATGGTAGGCCAATTTTTGCTACTTTTAACCTTGTTGTACTTTTTCCAGTAAAATACTGCACTTAAATCAAGGTATGGTTCCAATTGTGTGAGGCAGGCAGAGTTAAGCCCCCTGAAACTGATACACCATTCCTATGTCCTGTGAAATGAAACAGATCGTAAAAATTACCATTCAGAGGATGTCCCCTCTATGCTTGTGTTATCTATTCATTGTTGTAGGGCTGTTTACTTTAGAAGATTTAGATCGGCTTAAAACCAACCAAGAGGAGAACTTTTGTTCAACAGTTGCAAGCACAGTGCTAGCTTCATTCAGCTGTTAGCGTACAGCGACATACTCTATACACCCACTGATTTCAGGGCAGATTCCTTACTGGTGTACGTGAGTGTACCTCACTGGACTGCAGAGAAATTACAACACTACTCCAGCAAAGGGTCTGGCCAGCAGATCATGCACACTTCTTTTACCAATCAGCTGATAACCGAACACATAAAAAGTCTTGAAAGTAAAACCAGACTTTACCATCTTTGTGATAATAGGTGACTTCTACTTTCCTCTCCTCTGATCCCAGCAGTGCTTGAGCAATTTGGGCAATATGATGTCTTTTGGTCTCTGGCCCATGAAGAAAATCACAGGTGCAAGGTTTCTGCATGACATCTGGCCTGGAGAACCCGGTCATCTCACAGAACCCATCATTGCAGTAGATGATAGCACAATTCTGCACTCTAGCATTAGCAATGATGAATTTTTTATCTGCAATAAAAGAAAGTGATGCATTTTTTAGTACTCTTTCAACATTTCATAAAGTGTTGATTGCATGGATGGATGCTAAACAACCCTTCTTTTCACTGGGATGCCTGAAATGCAGAGATTTTCAGTCATTTCATGCAACTAATTTGATCCATAGCTTTTAAAGAAACTTCAATAAATTTAGAATACATTAAAGATAAAGATAGTTGTCTTTTAAGGAAATAAAACCTGATTATGCCTCCTTTTATTTTCAAAATTTTGTAGGTTTTAGCTTCATTGAAACCCAGCTGATGAGTACAATCCTGTCAGCCATAACTCCAGGAAAGTCCTTGAAAAGTTAGTAGCTTTTTTTTTTTGGAAGGGGAGGCAGGAGGGGGGAAGTGGGGCTTTGGAATGGGGCTCTACTGAAGCCAAGGGCTTCCTGGGGTAAGGTCCTACCAGTTCAGTCTACTCTGTAGGGATTTTCATTGAGGTGAATGACAGCAAGTTTATAGTCAGTATTTTAACAAAACTGTCTAGACAAGACCATGATAAAATTTTTCATCTGTGATTGTTTTAGAAATTACATTTATAAAAGAAAATATTCCTTAATAAACAAAAATAAAGAAGTATGAAAGTACTTGAAAACCAAAGATTGTGATGTTGGAAACATTTTGCACGGTCTGCTGAAGTTCTGTGCCTTAGTCCATTGTCCTTTCCCAAACCCTCACCTGACAAAGAGGTTCAAAAGTTTTCAACTGTTATTTCATTTGTTTCTGTTTACCACTATAACACACTGTTCCCATTGTAATTATAAATGTGCAGCTTTGATACATTTATTGTCAATAACATGAATTTCTGCTTACTTAATCACACTAGTAGGTCCCTTGCTTTATAAAAGACTTTTTACGTGGCACCAAGTTAGTTAGATATTGTCTTTGAATACAGTGAAATATTTGGAGAGAAAAGAAATATAAATATCGTTCTTGCTTTTTCTACTCTTTCAATCATCCTGAATTTTCACTATCACTTGCCTAGTTAGTATGTAGTGCTTTATTTTCTCTTCAAAATATATACACTTTACTGCATAAAAACTTTACTCAAGTAGCAACACTGACTTAGCATTTAGATAAATTAGGACTATAAATACCATCTTTTTTTTTTTTTCTTCAAATAATATAAATATTAAATTGGTAACGTGGGTTTAAGTATAATGAAGTGTATAAACTGGAGTTAGCTGTAAGGGTTTGCACCAGACTGATACTAAAAATATGCTAAATATTTAAATAAATGTACATATATAAAAACTACTGTTTCTAAATTAAATTCATTTTAAGCATCAAGTGTTCCTTCTTACTGTTAACAGTAAACCAGAGTTCCGGCCAGCAAAAACACTCCAGCTTCAGCCTCCTTGACAGGTAGTAAACCGCTGCATTGGAAAAGATCTCACAGACTCTCCCTGAGGATGCATTTGCACTGGTTTGATAGATATTTTAGGCTTGCATAAACAAAGCAGAAATATTTGACAGCTATATTAAAGTGCAGTCATGACAACAAGGTAAGAGAGCATTTTCCCTTTAATAACTCCTCTACATATTATCTGTTTCCTCTAAATCAAAGTCTGACTGTTCTGCTTTATTTTGAAAGACAATGATAATTAATAATAATAAAACCAACAACAATAATAATAAATCTAGCTGATTTTTTTTAGACATTGCACAGGCAGCAAGATTGCATACTCTGCTTTTAGAGCCATCTCACCAGTTCAGAAGGTAAGAGATATAACTTCTATAGCTATGCAATATGGATACAAAGATAAAAACTATTCCTTGAAACGTGGAAAAAAAAAGCCCAATAATTCAAGTCGGCAATCTGTATTCCAGATCAAAAACCAATGTTACTCCTGCCAGGGATCCCCTCTTTACCTCTGGGATTTTCTTTCCAAGCTACAAACTTAAAATAGTCTGGAGCTGCTGTCCATTTAGTCGCAAGCAGAATCAAACTACTGTAGCAAAAAAGATAGAAAGAGAGAACTTACTTTGCCCTTCAAATTTTCGTATGATTGTACCCAAAAATGTATTTTGTGGTGCCACATGACCTCTGCGAACAGGCATGTTTGTACAGGTCTTCGGTTTTCTGTGCACAATGACTTCTCCAAGGATCTCCTACACGGCTCCAGCCCAAAGCACCGAGCCAGCTACCCTTTGTGACAAATCATCGTCCTCTGGAGCTCGGAAATCTCTTCCCATTAGCACCACTTCTAGATACACGCTTTTCCTATTGGAGTCAGATCCATCCCCCAGTTTCTTTCTTTCTTTTTCTTTCTTTCCTTGCTTTCTTTTCTATTTTTTTCCTGGAGGAGCTCGGACGCTATTGTCTGGGGCGGGTAGGGGTGGGGTAAGCAGGAGGACGTGGGGGGGAAGAAGATTACAAGGGTAATCGATCTCTAGCACCAAACATCGCCAGTTTTCCAAAGCAAATGGCTGTGACCCGGCAGTTTCCGACGCTGTAGTGATGGTTAGAGGGCTGGAAGACTAATGTTGCTCCGCTGCCAGAGGGAGTGACGTTCCCCCCCTCCGGGCTTCACCACGGCGCGCAGCAGCTCGGATTACTCAAGCGTGGCTTAGCCAGAGCCAGCCAATAAATCTCTTCAAAACTCAGCGACAAACAGCGGCATCAGGAATGAGCTACACCCCGGCAGCACCGCGACGTGTCACATCCCCCCACCGCTGCGGCTGCAGGGGGGCAGCGGCGACCGAGGGCGCTGGCGGCCGGGGGAGGGGGGGCCGCCACCTCCGGCCGCCCCAGCTTCTCCGCCCTCCCGGCACGGCCGGCCTTTTCGCGGCCCCTGAGCGTGGCCCGCCGGGGAGCCCCGGACGCTGCGAGGGCCGGGGGAGGGAGGGAGCTTTGTACACGCC
>VXBL01006261.1:1589719-1715422 GCA_013400195.1 Aramus guarauna
AAAGGGAGGCACCTGCTCACCGTTCTTTGTAATCGCAAGCACAGGATATTGAGCCGGCAAACCACCGCCTCCCACCTGTTCTTCCGCAACACAAACAGGTGTTTCCTTATTCCCGTGGGCTTTTCTCAGGTGTGGCCTTTGTTTCACTGTTACCATGTGTCATCCTCTATATTTATCAGAGGGACACAGTCTGTTGAGTATGTGGGTACATTTCTGGACTAATTTCATTTAATCTCAGTGGAATCATTCTGGATTTACACAACTGTAAACGATGTCTGAAAATATCATTGATATATACATAAATTGTATTTAGAAGGCTGCAGAGTAACTGACTGTACACTAATTACAAAGCCTCAGCTACATTAAGTTTTATGTAATCAGGTACATAATCAATCTTAGGAAGGGAATGTTGCTTATTTACAGAAGCAAATGTTGTGATCTGTATACTCAGAGGTAGGAATCAAAAGAATAACAGCCATATGTTCTTTGTAATCATAATATTTGGAGAAGTACAACATTTTCATGACTCTTATCAACATTAGAGAACAAAACTCTTCCAATATTTTTACTCATTTTTCACGTCATTTGGACAGTGAATGAGGCTGCAAGTTGAATTTTTCTCTTTCTGCTTGTCTTGACCAAGAACACCCATATATTGCCCTGAAAATGTATTCCAGTTCCCAAAGACAGCAGTAAAACTCATGCACATAAAGGGAGAGGAGCAATTTATTTTAACACTTTATGTAACACCTAACATCTAGTCAAGTCATAATGGCCAGCAGTGACTTCATTCTCATTTTAACATTAAAAAATGATACTTTGATGTTTCTATAAAAGCAACAGAAAATAATCACAATAAAATTGTGATCTGTACTGAACAACCAGTATTTGTTTCTAGTATTCAACAGTTAGCAGCAAACTAGATCTACTACAGGCCAGTAGAGCCCAAAGTCCAGTGCTTTAGGTGCCTGGCTGACAAAATGAGGAAGCAAACAGAACAAAACAAAACCCAAACAAATATTTTGAGAATTCAAATCTCACTGAAGCCCCATCTTTTCGTGTTAAGTTTGAGAGGCATGTTATGCTTGCCTGGAAACTGAAATAGCAAGGGCCAGAACTCTGTGACTCTGGAAGTCCTTTTCTGTTCTATCTCCTGATGGTAGCTAGAAGTTTGGTGTTGATTATGTGAATGTACATCAAGCAGAGTCCAGTTATTTTTTTCCCATGTTGGTTAGTTTAGAACCTGATCAAGATAACCCCAGTCAAAACAAGATAACTGCTGCTGAAAGATGAGATCTGAGATGTGTTTTTAGTAGGGGATGAATTCAGAAGAATGATGGGATGTAATAACTACATGAGCAATAGGTGGCATCAGAAAATCTTTCATCTCAGTGATTTACACCCCTGCAGTCTTGTAGATGATCTGTTGCTCCTGGAGTGCTTAATAGTCATCGTGCATAATGCTTTATAATTTTCTGTATCAAGCTAATAGTGAGAGAAAAATATATTAATACTGGACAATTTACCACTAACACAGAGAAAGTAATGTGAAAGAATTTGCATTTGATTGGGAAAAGATGCATGCAAGTGGGAAAGTTTGAATTTATCATACATCTGCCTCTCTAGTGTGATGAAAGAAATGGAGAATGCCATGGAGATAAATGTTTTATCTATAAAACTGTAGAGTTGGCAGCTCTGCAAGAGACCAAAATACCGAGGGAGGGTGTCTCCGGAGTGAAAACCCATCCAGCAGGACTGATCCCTTGTCCCCTGTCCCCCTGTGGCGTTGCCCCTCATGGCACCACCCTCGCCACAGCCCAACAGTGGCTCCCCAGTGAACCCTGCTGCTCTACAGCTAAATTATACGTGGCATTTCCTGGCCTTGAGGATAGCAGCTGATTTTGAAATAGTGATTTCAAGGTTTTTGCCAACATTTTAACCACTTCCTTCCCAAGTTCTTTAAGAGGATTTAGCGGACTGTGTGCCTGGAGATGTGTTATCGATTTCTTTCAACATCTTGGCATTTAGCAATCAAACCTGTTATCGTTAGGAAAAGATAATGGCTCTAATCATATTTCCCATCATATTTTTGGTGGGGGAAAAAAAAGAGACAGTTTTAGTGCAGAATTCTTATCATACTTGACTATGTCTTTTACTCTTTGATGCTCTGGGAGACTCTCCCTAAGAGAAATGTTTTTCCTCTTCCAGCTTAAATAACCTTTAACTATACAGTTATACTTTTCAAAGTCCTATGTTTTCCATTTTGTTATAGTAATTATTCTACAGCTTGCCCTGTTGTATACAGAAGTTTACTACTGCATTCCCATTTGGATAAAAATTTTTTGTATTGGAACAATACAGTGTAAAGTCTTTATAGTTCTTTATCTCTTTCTCACTTTCTCTCTCCCCCCCCCTTGGGATGCTAGCATGGGATATCTGTATTGCTTGTACCACGTATACCCTGTGTGTCCTGTCATTTATTCATCCATCTATGCTATATATGCTTCCAATTTTAAATAATGCTGGAAGTGACTTCAGACCTAACAAGTGAAAGATTGAAACTTTATTTTGAATCCGATTTTATGCTAAGATGGCCTTTGTGATTCCTTGACAGATTTATGTCTCTTATCATCACCTTTTGGTTTTTATCACTCTTGCTTCCTTGTCCTTTTTCTGTTTAATTTCTTTCCAAAATTTCAAGTTATAGCTCTAGATTTTGTTTTAATTCTTCACAATAATGATGATCACTAATTAGATTGTGACTGGCTGGGCTTTAGGCACAGGCAATGTACGCAGTTGCCTGGGACAACAGAATGCCAAATTTCCTCTCTTGGAGAAGACAGAAATCAGCTGTTTGAACATCACAAGCAGCCAAACAGCAAATCTCCACTGAGGCTACCAGGGGAGAGGCATAGGTACTGTGTGGTGGCATTGCTGCAGCTGCTAGAGCTGGCTCCTTCCAGCAGTAACTTGTCTTTGCTTGCACTGTGCTGATGCTCTAGGACCAGTAAGTCTTTCCTAATTCTACAGCCATGCAGTCGCCTACATAGCAAACCAGGAATACTTTATTATATTTATTACAAAATTCACCTTGAATTAGGTCTGATTATGGTTATTTTGTGCTTCAGTTTTGCTCTCTGAAAAAAAAAAGGCTCCTATTTCTGGCAAGACCACTGATGTCAATGAGATTGCACAGATGTGATTATTGCATTTGGCCTTAAGGTTTACTTCTTTAGATCAGCATATGGTCTTAGTATTCAGGACTTCAGATATCTCAATGAGAGAAAGGATATCAAGATTTTAGTAACACAAAGGGACAAAATAAGTGTCCACCCCAAATTACTCACTAAAAAGTGATTACAAATTTCTAGTTATTTTTACAGCTAATTTAATCCCTCCATAGCACACAAAAAAGTTATGTTATACTTATTTTGGATTTTATTCAATGTATATTTTACGTGTAATTGTCTTTGAGGGACTGTAATTTGATGACAAGAATATGAATTGTAAATACAAAACCTATAGCAGCAGAACTTCCATGAAGTTTTTCTAAATTTCCTAGGCTGATAAAGGTAACATCATATGGCAAACCAGTAAGACAGTAGGCAACTTAAGTTTTTCTGGAAGGATTCATAAAAATTTAAGTTTGTTATTCCACAGTATACATTGCTGTTATTACATGCTATGTTAGAATGCCTAGGGATTCAAAACCTCATGACTTAGGATCATTTTGGAAGTAGTATGTACAGGTCATGAAAACAGAATTACAAAAAGCATCAATAAATCCATCCACTCGATACCTTGCCAGTGGATTGTTCCCTTCAGTATATTTGCGTTTGTATTATTCATTTAAGATTTAAATTATTCAAGCAATGAGGCTTCCACTTCTTCCTCTGAGAGACTCTTTCAATATCTCTCTGTCTCACCACAGGGTTTCACTCCCTCATACTAAGCCACAGTTTTGGTGTGGGCTCTTGCTTTGGGGGTTTACATTATTCAGAGGTTCATGTTGTTTCCCTGGGTTCTTGGCCAGTAATGGGTGCCTCAGACTACTCCGTGCTGACCCCCTCTGGCCAATTAAGAGTGACAGAAATGACCCCAGCATGTGCTATGCATCTCGAAGATTTTCCGGCTAGATTACAGTGCTATGTCTGTCATGCGGGTAGCCATCATTCCAGAAAGAATGTTGACTATAATTAGGCATGATATGAAACAGACTTCTAATAATTTATTATTTTCCTCATAGTATAGGTAGAGGAATTTCAATGGTACACAAAAGCAGTACCCTGTTCCATGTATTTCTGAGTAATTCTGTACTGTGGGAAATGTAATTGAAGATAAATATGTGCATTCTTTGTAATCTATTTTCCATCATAGCAGAAATTTGGGGATGATATTTTAGAATAGTAGTTCACGTAAGAACTATTATGACTACATCATGTTTCTTAAGTTTGGTCTCCTCAGAAGTGTATGTGTAACAAATATGGAGCGAGCTGGAAAAAGGAGCAAATTCTGATCTGTGTGCATTCATGCTAGAGCATGAAAAAAGTAAATTATTGTCTGCAAGTTATTCATTTAACTAGATCCATATATTTCTAGAGCTAATTCTCTTTGTACCCAAGTTCCCAGTGCTTTCTCCACAGTATGTTCAAACATTAAGTGATAGGACTGCAATCTGTCAGGTGAAGTTCATTCCTTTTCTTAGCTTCTCCCTTGGGTAAACTGCGTAGTTGGGGTTTCTTCTTTTACATCTTGCACATTCTGCATGGGTTTTTATCAACAATGGCAAAAAAGTGCACCTTGTATTTGGAGTAGGTTGATGGCGATTCCTGGCTCTCACCCTAATGCCAGTGAAAGGCAGAGCAGTGGTGTAGAGCTTCCTGTGTTTGCAAGGTTTCTGGTCTTGCTGAAGTTCCTCCTAGTTCAACTGCAGCAGGGTTCCAGGGCTTGTGTCCTCAGAGAAAACCATGAGATGAGTTAGCCTGAGCTAAGATCTTCTGGGTGTGTAGCTCCAGTATGTTCTGTGCAGGCACAATTTCCTTTCACAGAGAATTTTGAACTGTTTCATTTCTAAGCAATAATAAATAAAAATGTGCCATATCAAAATCTTTCACAAAATGGAATCACATTCCCAATCAGCTCTATAGACACAGTACCTCTCTACCAGTGGCGTTAACTTCAGAGAGGTCACAAGCTGGAGAAGGTTATTTCTATTCCTCAGCCTTTTTCCTTGGATCAGGCCATGGCAGCTGAATTCCTGCTCCGATAGCATCTCCATATGCTGCTAGCTTAGCAAGCAGGAGGTAGCCAGAGCTCGTCTTTTCCTTTCCTCTGCCCGGCAGCGACTGACAGTGAGGCATTGCTGAACAGCTGTAGGGGCGAAAAGGAGAGCAGCTGCTCTGAAAGAGCTTGGTTCATGTTAGACAGTTTTCTTGAGAGTCACCAAGAGGCAGCGAGACCTTTTATCTCCTACAGACAATATCAGATCGGATGTGTTTTCAATCAGTAATCATATATAAATGTCTTCCCACCATAAGTTCACTTTAAGATCAATAAAATGCAGGTTTGAAGCATATAAAGTACAAATAATGTTAACAGATTTTTTTATTTTAATAGGTAAATATGGGTTTAGTTTTTCTACCTGTCCTTGGGTTGTTCTTTTATAATTTTGGATAAATTTCATTCCCTTCTATCTAAACCCCTTTGTGCCAATGTTTCCCATCATTTTCAGCTTTCTGTCTTCCCTCCGTGACTCTTATCTACTGGTTATAGTTAGTTATTTGTGTTTTTCAGCCTCAGAGACAAAGGGAGAGAGAGAACAGGTAAATGGAAGTATAAATGGACCAGAAATTAACTGTCTGATATGAAGAAGAGAGGCAGAGAGACAGTTTCATAAACCAAGGCCAAAGGGTACAAGAGACTTAAAATGGCCACACATTATAACTCGCAGTAAACTTTAATAGCCAAAATTAAATTCAAACAGTTTAGGGGGAAAAAAAATTTGCTTCCACCAACTCTAACTACAGTTTTAGATGTTTAGCCCAGCTTAAGTGTTTCCCGAGAATGATGTTTCCACTATTCCTGAGAATGATTGTTATATATCCCCAAAGACCTTGTAGACCTCAATCAGAGAGCAGTAACCTTGATAAATTTGGATACGGTGTCCCAGAACGCAGCATAGCAAATAAATTCCTACTGTACTCAGATGAAAAAAACCCCACCAAAATAGTATGAGCCCTTACTGCCAATGGCTCCATACTGATTTGATGAAGGTGATTTTATTTTTTTTCCTAAATATCTTAGTAGTAGTACATTGTGTTCCTATGTTAATCAGAAAGCCCCGGCAAGCAGTGTATGCTTTTTCATTTTTAGTGTTCTATACCTTCTTTGCTCCTTCTGCATTCTGTTAACATACTTTACACAGTCACTTCATCTAAATAAGGTAACTGCAGTTTCTACACTGCGCTCACTTAGTCATTAACAATTTTATTATTAGCATATTCTAACACTCTGTTTTGTAGGCGAAGCTTTCTCCACCTGGCATGTATATTTTCTCCCTACAACTGTATTTTTCCACATTTAATTTTTCAGCATTATTCTTACAGTAATAATATTTCTCTGTAACTCTGTAGAGTCCAGAATCGTATAGACCACTTGTTCCTGACACTGTACTTGTCAGTGCTGTTGTTCACATTGCTGTCAACAATTATCTGCATATATCCAGGTCACATATTTCTTTTTCAGTATTCCCACTTCCCTTTCATAATGTCATAGCATGAGATCATGGCCAATTATATTACAAAAATTGGTGTTTGTCTAATTCATTTGAAGAGATACCCATATTCTGAAACTGCATTTTCCACCACAACGGTCATGTCTGAGCTGATCTGCTGTGTCTGCAGATAAAATACATGTATATAGGCCACATCTTCAAACCCAGGTGCCTGTCTGAAGCTAGCATCTCCAGAATTATACTGATGCAGCTGCAAGTGAATGGTTAGATTTTTCATCAGTGCTAAGAACTGTATTCAATAACCCTGCTGAAGCCAATATGAACTGCAGGTACTTGGCAAGTGAGAGTTGTGCTCGTAATCTATGATGACAGCGAGAGATACTCCAATGACATATGGTGTTTTGTGAAAGGGTCTTTTGCTGCCTAAGATGGAATTTATTTAAATAATCTCTCCTGGATTTCCTATCTCTGCCATTATGTCTATTTGATTGCAATACAAGTAAGATATACGTTGTCAGTCTCCCTCTTCTAGTTTTTCCAGCACTTGTCTACCATCCAGTGCAAGTTGTTTGGCAGGATGAATAATAATTTCAGATGAAAGTCAAGTTTTCTGCCTGTGAAGAGGAATAAAAGCACTGCTATATCCCAAAATGTATTCAGAAACAGCAAGATTTCCTCATCATATGCGTTCATTTATTTTGCATCTTTTCTGTTTATCATTCTTTGTTACATAAGACAGGTCCATATTAGATCACATTAGAGATATTAATTCCGTTGATGATTAAGGTAATTTTTACTATTTATATACTACTTATTTTCACAGTATAATAGCCAAGTTATTCTGGTATGCTCTTTGAAAGAAGAGGTCTTCTGTACGTTCTGCAGGACCCAAAGCAGTCACTCAGAAACTATGTGCTAGCTTGGTAATCAGGCTATTCAGGGTGCTTTTGAAAATCTAGTTTCACAACTCTTGAAAAAAAAAAAGAGATCAATGCAAACATACACTAAGTATTTTTTATGCAATTTGAGCTATTCTTTTACCCATTGCCCTCATGTGCTGGGTCAATAGCTAAAGAGAAAGCATGTCTGGGATTTAAAACCCCACCATGTTCTTGTGTCAAGTTAGGACAATAATGTGCGACTCTGATGACTGCCTATGCAAACTGGCCTGTAGACTTCCAGAACTTCCACATCCTGGAAGATCCAGGGGCTGATTCAGGTGCAAAACTCTACTGCTGAAAACATAGGCCTTGTTTTTATCTTCAGTCTCAATTTATCATGAAAAAAACCAAAACCTTGAAGTTATATTGAATAGTGATAGAAAATATTTCCTAATGACATTTTCAATTTTTCTTAGTAAAACAGGATTTTTTTTTTTTTTCCTGACGAATACTGTAGTTTTGGGAAGAGGACATTTGAAATCAGAGGGCTGTTCTGAAGGAGAAATTGCGATCATCTCAAATAGTGATTTCATTGCACTCACTCCTGAAAACTCAAGACTGCTGGGTCCCATGTAGGTATGTGTATCCATATATACATCCTTTGAGGCTACAGGGTGCAAAATGCATCTTCAGTTTAGGACAAAAATATTGTTCCGTTTAGTGCTGCAATAGTCCTTTCTCTGGTTATCCCACATAGATGCGATGATTGCCCAGAAAAGTTGTGCAGTCCCCTTCCTTGGAAGTTCTCAAGACTGAACTGGATCAAACACTAAAAACCTGGTCTCACACTCTCACACCGCATCACTGACGCTGCTTTGGGCAGGAAGTTGCACTAGATATCTCCTGAGGTCACTCACAACTGTATTATCACATGATCCTATGATGGTACATTTGATATTTTCAGATACGCTGAAAATGTAGACACTTGATTTCTGAATATCCAGAATGTGCAGGCAGGTATAAATTCTGCTACTTGTGCTTTCTGCCTATAATATCTATGTGCTGGCCTCATATGGCTCCCCGAAGCACGTGGATCCATTTCTACCATTAACTGAAGTTATCAATGGTATGAATATAATTCCTGAGGCTTGAGATGTTCCATAAGTGATACATTATTAATTGACACAAAAGGCTGTCATACACATGTATGCTAGCAGGATACTTGTCTGTGATATCTGAAACCTTTTCAGACTAAACATTAAACATAAGAACACAGCTTTTCCTTGTACCCTTTGTACTTCTTTCTTAGCTATCCAGACAGCTGCCTCATTTCTCCTGGCTCTAAGAGCTCCTTCGTCTCAGCGCTGCTTTTCGCTAATGGGAGTTAGATGTTTTACAGTGTTATTCACTAATCTGCCATAAAGTATCTCCAGTTCTATAATTCTTTCCTTACATTCAGGGATAAGACTTTTCTTTCTTCCACAGCTCCCTTGTGCTAGCATAGCACAGGAACTTTGCTGGTCCTTCTGACAGGTGGACATTTGCGGCACCATTTCTTGGTTACCAGATTTCCCTCTTTCTTTTTATTGGGTCTCTCTATCCTCAGCACAGACTTGTTTTCCTTTCCAGTAATCATGTGAGCAGGGTAATTTGAATAACCGCTATAGAGATAAAGGCACAAGGAGTTTGATTTAATTTTGTTTTAATTTTATTATATGAAATGTAACTTGATAGGGAGTAGTAGAATCACAGTGCAGATGGCAAGTGGTAGGCAGATCTTATTACCTGGAACGATTGAGCACTGTCTGCCTTCTATAGTTTTAATTTGCCTTCCTCCATCTTAGAGTAAAAAAATCACAATGCTGCTCCTGACGAACTCTGACAAAGGACAATAAACTAACATAGTTCCAGTTTAGTTTCTATGACCGGCAGTGAAGGTGGGTGCACCAGCCAATGCTCAAAGGAGACGGGCCTGTGGACAAGTGATAGCCAAAGTGCATGCCTCATAATAATTTGAATTGGAATAGTCATGTTTAAAAGACTAAATAGTCATAAGGGAACAATTTAGTCATATCCCTTCTCATGAACTGACTTAAGATCCAGGTTCTGTCACCCAGCACTTTCTGGGATGAATGTCTCGTTTGTGTCACTTGCTTTAGAATCTAAGCACGTACACCTCATCGAAATCCTTCCGAAATAGTTACACTTGAGACCGATCATGGGATATGATAATCCGATAGTGGAGCCCTGGCTATAATATCATCTGCTTTTCCTATGTGAAAACACCTCAGGAAGGATGGAAACATTATAATAGTATATGACAATCACCGCCAAATAGCACATCTAGTTCAAGCCAAAATACCTTGTTTGAGAACATGAAAGGAAAAGAAGTAGTTAGATTAGGGGAGAAAATAATAATGATTTTTTCCTAAAAGTACATTGAATTAAAAAAATGTATAGCATTATATTTAATAATTTTTGTCCATAATTGTATTTTATTTCTTATTTAGTTTTAAATCTCTGGATAAATAACAAATTGGCAATCACTTCTGTGTTTAGTGATTAGCATCTGCTATCTTTAACACCTACTAGCCAAACAATTTATTTTACCTTCTTTTTACTCTCTATGCTATATAATGTCTCTCTATAGTTTCTATGTTTCCTATGTAAATCACATTTGATGGCATAGCTGAGATTCAGATATGTAGTTTTAGGATATTCTTCAACGGTAGGAAATTTTGAAAGATATCAGAAGATTTGGTCTTTAATGATATTTCTTTTTCCTTTGTTTCTATTAGCTAAATTATTGTCAGACTGATTCAGTAAAACAGAAGAAAATTATAGGACTAGAGTTTCATAAAAGAAGAGGAAAGACAAGTACTTTTTTCAGGGGATCCTAACCTATTATAAATCTCTCTAGAACTCTTCCCAAGGATAAATATCCCTCTTTCCCCCCACCCCCCTCCCGTGGGTTTGATATGTCAGATTCTAACAAGCGCCATTCCACTTTTTGTCTAGCTTGTGTTCATGTAGCCTTTTGCAGACTGTGTTTATTTTTAGATGAGAGGTATTTATATGATTTTCTTGATACTGATTTTTTCTCATTCTTTTTCTTAAACACTATCCTGTTTTTATATATATATATATATATATATATATTAGTGTAACTTCTACTTCCCTACTAACAAAATCCTCAGCAAACATGCTTTAGGCAGAATAATGCCTAAAACACAAGCAGACATGACAATAGACTTTCCTGAACCTACTGCTACTAACACATAAAAATCAGCAACTTTAAAGCTCACATTACTCTCCCACTTTGAGTAATATTTAAGGGACCTGATTATACTCTTTCTCTGTAGAGAGCTCTGTGAATTAAGAGTAATTCCACTGAAGTCAATACTGCCATAGAGCACAGAATTAGGGTCATAAAGGGGAACAATTGTTGCCTGATCCTCTGGTGACATGGGATTAGAGATTAACTGGTTTATATATACTCAAGTTAATAAAAAGATACCAAAAATGTTTTCTTTTAGCCTACAGCAGTAACTAGGCATCTGGGTTTACACAAAGTAAGATTTCTGACATCTAGCCCAGTTTCTAAAAACTTTGCCTTCAAATAGTGAAGCACCAGCCAGTTTTACCAAGGATCTTGGTGGCAATGTTTAGACACCTATTTGTTACGTGCTGAGCAAATGTAGTAAAATCATTCTCTGTTCCAAGGGAATTCTATTTCTAGCTTTAAAATGAGATGGAAGAAAAAGTGAAAGAACCCAACTGAGGTGGCAGCGAGAGGCTGACGAAAATGCCTAGTAAGACCTGAAAGTTCTGGTTTTATTTATTTTTTCTTATAAATTAGCTACATATTCAACTTGCTGCCATTGTGATATTCTATTTAGCAATAACTTGAAACAAATAAGCAGGTTATTAAGAGCAGCCACAGTCCTTTACCTTCATAGCCCAAACATTGAACATTGTCATTAGATACAGATGTCTGCCTCAAAGACAGTATTTTCTATGTAAATCCTGCCAACTTTTGGATGTGTAATCACATGGTTATTCAACGACTCCATGATCACAGTGTCACTATTATACTTGTATTTGCTTCCAAGGTAACTATATTATAAAAGCAAAAATCCTGTAAGTTATACAGTAATTAATCCTTGAGTGACAAAGTACCTATAATTATGATCACAGGAACAAGTAATCTACAAGAATGTAATTACTCTGGGCTGTGTTCATCAGAAATCATCCATGAAGGCCTGTGGCAGCTACTGAAGGTCCCGGATCGTGGCTCAGCCCGACTATTCACTTGAGCTTGGCCAGCTTTGGGTGTTTTCTCCTCACCTTTTGCACACAGTCTTGTGCTAAGCAGGTACACCTGGCCACAGTAAAGATTTCTATCCTCCATCTAAACCTTTGCCTAAGTCAACAGGCCCTAATGTGTCCTACTGACAAAATAATTAATTTATCTCAAGGACAGCTTATGAACTCCAGTTTACATTACATATACGTCTGTGTGCATTATATATACATGTATCTACTGTGTATACTGCACATTATAATTATGTACGTATATAAATACATAATACTTGCATATAGTGTATACTGCTACAAGCTTCTCCTTAACATATAGCTATTCTTTCTAAAATGACAGTTCCAGTTTAAGAAATGATAGAAACTGTTGATTTCTCTTTATTTGCAGAACAGAAAATTGGAAGCAACATAAATATTCTCCTGCCTTGTTTTACTGCTCTGGTTCATAACTGATTTATAGGGGCTTCCATGGGCCATGAAGACCTATTGGCTGCATTAATTCATCCCTTTGCTGTTTTTTTTCTCATTTTTTTCATATTAAAAAAACCTGTTCATTTTTATTTAAGTGCTACTTCCAGATATTTCCTGTAGATTGCACTACAAGTTCCCACCGAGTCCTACAACCTCCCATACTCAGATGTAACTTTAAATGAACTGGACTTAAATCACAACTTGAAGTGCAATATGTGCATAAATCTTTGCAGGTTTGGAACCTTAATACAATCTCTTACAATAGTAAAATAGAATCTCTAATCTTTTAAGATAGTGTGAAGGTTATATTGTTTCATTCAATCAGTCAAGTATGTCAGGAAACAGAATATGAAGTTTTATCAGAGAAATAAAATTGCACTCCAGTGTTTTTTATGACAGTGATTGCACCTTGTATGTATTTTATAGTAGGGCTCATTTTAACAAGTTAACTGTAGCAGGTTTCTGGATTCTGATGCTGAGAAGCGGCAGCGAACTGGGAATTTTTAAAAATGGTAATAGTAACAATACCATAAGACAGGTGCGATGGTTGCATTCTGAGCTTCATATACCTATTCTTCCATTTTTTTTGGATGAAAATTTACCTTCCTAGAAAGAAAGTTTCCTTCACTTTCTGGTTTCGGTACCAACTCATGCTTGACTAATTTACTGTCATACTGTTAACCAATGCAGATACAGACGTGTACCCGTACCTGTTAACCAGCTAAACAGAGCTTTGGTTCTCTAACAGAGCACTCAAGAACAAAGTGGGAGAACAAGAAAGTGAGAAAGAAAAGGGAGGCAAAAGAATTGTGATAGCAAGAACACCAGCTTTGCTGGAAGGCTCAAGCACGCTCAATGGAGGCAGCAGCTTTATGCGAGCTCTTCTCTTTTAGTCTACTTTTGTGAGATTTTTGTCTTGGAATGGTGTCTCGAGCTCAACAACGTCCTGGAAGATCCTTGTCTTCTCAAGATACATTGGGGATGACCCTCTCCATGGGTACGAGGTAGGCCCACTGTAGTGCTGGTGCCAACAGCATTCCTGTAGGTGAGTAATATGGCCAGAGAGTCGAGCTCGCTTCAAGTGCAGCTTTGGAGTCACACTTGCAGAGCAGTAAAGATTTAATTTAAAAGACTTATTGCCGGGATTTCCTTGAATTTTAAGCTCAGCCTTATCAAAGTAACAGAGGTACTGAGTTATGTCCAGGTACACTGACACCCCTGAGAAGAGAGAACATGTACCTTCAACACTGACTTTGAATCCTCATCTTTAAATAGAAATACTATCGATGGAGGGAAAAGCTGCTATCAGATCGCTATGCTGTTGCTATAATCTATTTACTGTAAAATGGAAAATGACCCAGGGAAATAAATGTGCTATGCAAGTCTGGGTAAGAAAGGTCTAATAGAAAATGTTTATTTAAAGAGAAATGTAGTTTTCCTGCATGTTTGTCACAGATTTTAAAAGATCTAAATCATGACTGCACTTTGAGCTGCCAGTTGTCTGTGTTGTCCTTGCTAATGTGAAGGGAATCCCAAAGAGCATGTTAACTAAAATCCTTGCATGTTTACATCATGTCTGCTGGGTGTTTATATTCTTTAATGGCACATACCCAGGAACCTAAAAAGAAACCAAGCAGTGATAATTTAACATTTTGGATTAAAGTGCAGAGGATCTGCACTTAAATGCAAGGCTATTGCCAATTGAGTCACCAACCAAAGGCATTAGAAATAAACAGGAATGAGCAAGTAGCAAATGTGGAGAGTTTAATTTTTATACTCATCTTGCTTGTGGATAAACTCACTAAACAAATGGCAGCAACAAGAAGGGAGGGTAAAGAGTGTGAATGTTTTAGATTTCGTGAGATTATTCTCATTATTTAAGTCATCAAGGAAAAAAAATGAACAAGCTAGTAGGGCTAGCCAGTTTATTTCTACCACTTACTTGGACGAGCATAAATTAAAACTTTCAGGTACTTGTGGCCATGTATTTATGTGTGACCCAGATTTCTTCCTTTTTTTATGTCAGTACTGCCTTGGAAAATAATGTCTTTTTTTTTTTTTTTTTTTTTTATTTCTGAATAGACAAATAATTTGGTGTTTTAATTGGTAAGAACCTGAAAATTTTTTGTAAGATATTGTTATACATTACTATGTAAAGTGTACAGACATTTGGGCCTATGAAAATGCTATTCTGTGTCATGGATCACATTTTATTCTATAAACATTCTTAAAGAAACGGATTAAATACTCAGTTTTCAATTAGAACACTAAGAATTCACGAGGAGTTTCAGCTAAATCGTGCTAACCACTATGAAAATACATTAAGTAACAAAGTGGAATATGAATAAGACACTCCTTATAAATGCATATTCCCTAATTATCACCTAAATTTTGTCATATTGACACAACATTAAACAGGAAAGTTTTATCTGACCTGTAGAGTTAAATATTAGCTAGCATTAGATTAAAAATACAGGCAAAATAAATAGACTTCAATTTTGATTACAAAACGAACGTGTGGTGATTGAATAAATGAAAGCCAAACTGTGCAGTTAGAGTATTTCACACAAAGGAAGCATAGAGACACTGGGTAAAAATAGACAAAATGGGAAATCCCTGGGTACATGAAAAGAATACAGGGAAAAAAAGAATAAAAATTGCCAAAAGGTACATTGTGCACATGGCCAGGTAAACAAATTAAGTGACTTTTTCTATCAGTCTAGTTTAAGTTCTAAGCAATTCAGTGCTATTCAGTGGTGTCAGCAACCGCTGAAATGTCCAAGACCGTAACAATCAATTGAAAACTGTGACTGATTAGGGCTTTAAAGGGATTATAAGCATTATTCATGCTTTTATCTCTTCTGTGGCCACCCAATTTGACAGAAAATCCATTTCTTACTACTTTAAATCCCTAAACTTTACAAGATATTTAAAGAATAATTTTATAAAGTGCATCCTTGTCTGGAATAAAAGATCATGGAGGTGCTGATTTCAATGTGTCAGTTTGTATTATTCAGATACCTGGCCCAAATCCTTATTGCAAAATAAAACTTTGGAAATGTGGCCACCTGAAAGCTGATACAGTGTTGGCTCTCACAAAGAGACTGAAACAAGCCAGGGGCCTAAGATACATGACCATACACCTCCTCATAGGAAACAGAAGATAGAAATCTATGACTGTACCGGCACTGAAATGTAAGTGATTCCAGTCAGATCATTACTATGGTGTCTTTATAATATCCAGGTCTGGATTAAGGCAAAGCAATTTCAGATTTTTTGCATGATCATCAGATTTGGAAACTACCTAACAGTACTTAAGTGCCTCATCCTCATTAAATCAGCATAAATATTTCCTTCTCATGATAGCAAAGCAAATCTTAATTATTGAGTTTAATGACAATTTTACATAGTAGCTCTAAGAGAGATGATTCCAGGGCACCACTGCTTTGGGGTGCTGACTTCAACCTCATGGCTTCAGAACCTGGCACCAATTATATTTGCTTCCAAAAAAGCCAGCCTTTCCCATCTCTGTCTCCTTGTTTTGCTCCTGTGCCGCCTACTCCCGTATGCCAGCACAAGTGTTCATGTACTCACAGTCCAGGCTGAAATCAACCTAGAAAAAGAGATGCAGGAGGCCAAAAACTTTCTCTTTTAACAGGAATGCCAAGTTATGTACACTTAAACTGACCGTGTTACTTAAGAAATGTGAGTAAGACATTCTCTTTAAAGATCACCATATAAGATAACAATACTGCTGGTTGAAAAACACCTATTAAAGAGCTTTGAGCAGAGAAAGTGAATAACCATCAGATAGAAAGTAGTTAAACAGCTCAGGTCTATGGATTTTTGCCTTGCAAGGTATGCTTACAAGTGGTATTTTTAATAGGAATGAAGCTAGAAGAGAACTAAGGAAAGAACAAAAGCAATTCTTTGTGGTTGGAGAAAGTTTATTTGGATAAGAATAAATAAATGTGACTACAGGTCACCTGCTCTGAACCTCTACCTGACCTCAGGTAAAAAAGTGAGATTAAAATCATGTAATTGTGGCACATAGAAAAAATTGTGTAAACTAGATATTAATTTGCTTGGGAAAGGAGACAGGGGAATGCTTAACATCTGCTCGGAGACATGACAGGTAGTAGAGACGGTTAATTAAACAAATATTTGTGGACAATTTATCTGAGATTGTTAGAAAAAAGATCTTGCTTCTTTTTTTGTTTGATGACTATTATGTGCAGCAAATTTATGTAACAAGAAAAAATTATGAATAATTTGCTCAGTGATTGATTGGGGTATAATTACTGATTATATTAATCAACATTTTTATTTGAATAGCTCTGACAGACAATGAATAAGCTTTCAACAGTCTTGGTTATCAGTATCATAGAATAAACAATTTATAGCCATGAAGACAAAAATAAAAACACGTGTATAGGTATAAAACTCAAGATATTTGGTTTCTAACCCAAAGAACTCTCTGATTTTTTTTCTTGACTCTTTCTTCAAAGGGCACTCATTCAGATAATGTGTATTTTATATAGAATCTCACATTTGTCAAGAGATGTGTGATGACACAGTGAACAGAAAGCCACAAGAATTGCCAGAATTCATACATATTTGTGTAATGTAATCAAAACTCGTTAGGAAGCACATCTATTCATCAATAAAGAAGTATGGACATGTCACATGTCCATATGACAAAAGTCTTCCTGGAGAGAGAGAAGTTTGTATTCTCGTTGCCTTGGGACTTCTCTAACTCGAACTGCACTGGCTCTCGGAGCACGGGAGCATCTGAGCTGAGCTTCTGCAGCCATAGCTGCTCCCACAGCTGCTCTGGGGCCTCACATCCAGCTTGCTCTTTTTTATCGGGTTTCAAGAATGAAGGAGGGATAATGAAAAGTCAGCTACACCAGGTATTTACCCCGCTAGCATTTTTTTTGGGACACCTTTGTTCCTCAATGGCATGGCAAAGCAGAAAACAGCACTGTTTGTAGGCAACAGACCTCAGTCCTCCTCCCATTAATACTGAAAAAGAAGCATGATGAGGTCAAGAAACAGGCTGTGCTCATTCCTTTGTCTACAACTCATCTCCAGTGTGTACTTACTGCGTAGTCTGCCAGTCACCTCCATGTCAAATGCTCTTCTGCTTCTAAGGAGAAGGACACTGCTTAGTATAACCCCTGCCTTTAGAAGAAGAAAGATGGCATGGAATGGGTGAAGAACACGTAGCCATCACACCTCAACTTTTCCGACAGAGCACAGGCAATGTAGAACTTTGGGGGAGCGGCTGTGCTGCTGTGCGCTCTCCCATTCCTACGGCAGCTGTGCCCGGGCCGCTTGAGACCTTGGCTGCGGAGTTGACAGACGTGCACTCGGCTGTCCACAGCCGGTGAAGCCAAAAGCCAGTCATGTTTCTGTGAGTCTCTGTTTCCTATTAGTAAAATGAATATATTTAAAAAATAAGGAGGCATTCAGATATCCCAGTTAAGAGGGCTACACAAATCCTAGAGATTATTTGATTTTTTTTTTTTATTTTTTTTTCCATGAAAACTTGGTAATTACCTGGAAAATTCATGTAGTATTGTTCAAATTAAATACTCCCTGTCTGAAAGGGAATATGTATTGCCTTCAGGAAATGGTTGTGCTGTCTTTCAGTGGGCTCTACAAAGGAAATACCATCCTTAATACTGCTTAGCAAACTATTAATATAATAGATATACAAGGACAGAGACCCAACATTTGGACTATTATTCTTCGATGGTTTTTAAAGCCTTTGCTGTGATGAGAGTAAATAGAAACTTTCAAATGCTCCTGTATAGGCTTGTATTCACCAGGTTCCTAAGGTCTCTTGGAAAGGGAAGTAATTTTCATTTAAATAATTTATTATCAGAGTCACAGTGAACTCTACATTTGAAATGCAAACTGATTACAGCTTGCCCATCTGCAAACATTCAAAAAGGCTCAGTCAGGATCCAAAAAAGGTAAGGTTGGCTTAAAAAAAAGATAAATTAAGAGAATAATAGGTATATGTTTCTTTTATTTGCTTATCTTTTTTGAAGTCTGTACAATGAACTTTTCACTACTGATGTGGTTAACTACATTTACCTGTCAAAATGGATCTGGTGTTCTGACATTTTAAAGCTCTTTCCATTTCATGAAGTTCAAGATTGACCCATTTCCCATTTTTGTTTCCTTTTCTATTTTATCAATATAGATTCCACATTTTTACTTTTCATTTAATGAAACCCATGCATTTCAGTAACAAGATAAGGCTTTTAATGAATGAAGATTTTAAAAATATGTAAAATGTGTTAAAGAAAATGTTGAAAAAATGAAAAGTGAAAAAATCATAATAACATTAATAACTTCTGAAACCATTTTATTTCTTTTCATAACAATCTTATTTGTTAGGAAAGATATTTTGAGTAAAATAGGTCAGCCAAATTTGTATATAATGCCTGCCAATTATATATTTCCTTACATTCTTGTTGGTCTTTGTATCTAAATATATGAATGCATTCTTCTAAAATTTATTTGCTTTCCTGGACAAACTGGCTATAGGATATCTTCCTCAATCGAAGAAGTCACCCTGAAGAAAAGAATATGTATCTCCAGAGGTGAGTGACTTTCCCTGTTCGCATGATATTTTTTCTGTCCTCTATTTAATTGTGACAGCTCTCTTCTGGAGTCAGAACCTTCAACTCAGAAGTCCTTCTGTTCCTTCATCTCAACAGAGAAATAAGGAAAATGAAATTCCACAGTGAACCAGACCTCAGTATTTGCTTTCCATGGGGTGAAGCACTGTCTGTGCAGAAAGGACAGAGCTTCCTGAGCTGCGTAATGCAAACTTCTGAGTAAAGAACAGTTTCGTGCTTGGTGGTCAACCTGCAGTTCTGTAAAACCTTCCCAAGGTATGAAGAAATGTTTCTGAAGAACATTGGAGCTCCATGTTTCATTGATTGTCTTGTAGGGTTATCACTGTTTTACAAAAAGCTGTTTCCTCATGTAGTTCCATGTTCATTATTCTATTTACTTCTGAAAAAAAAATATTAACTTCAGAAAGTCCTGGGCAGAGGTTTATCATCCTGGATCAAATGAGTAAAACCTGATAATTCAGAAGTTGTTGGCAAGCAAACAGCAGCCCCGTGCCAGGTCATGTTCCCACAGGCCTCTCTGATAATCACTAATTGCTCCAAAATCATATATTCAAAACAGAAAAGAGAGCTGATTTCATAGAGTGACATCAATTAGAGGAAGAGATGACACACTGCATCAGCCTGCCCATCGATACCATGTTTTTCTACTTACCATTGCCATGGTTATTTTCATTTTAAATAATGGAAATGCTGAAGTTTCTGCCATTTTAGTAAGGAGACTGTTCCTCACCTGAATATAGTTCACCCTCAAATAATTCCTACAGACATGAATTTGCTTCTGATTTTCATGCTCTCTTGCACTAGACTAAATAATTGCATTTTCCTCCTTGTTAACGCCCTTCGATATCTTTAAGCATTTATAATGTGTCCAATTAGTTGTACAATGGCAAGCTATACAAATGCTGGGGGAGGATCTTCTAAATGAAAAAAGTGGGAGTTAGACATTGATTTTCTGTAAAAGCAGAGCACTTAACTGCACAACACTCTGTTCTCTCCTGGGCCAGATCCAGGAAAGGATTTAGGCACCTAAGGCAACAGTTGGGTAGATACAAATTATCTAAATCCATTCAGCCACTATCTAACCTTTGGGGAGCAGAAATTCGATAAGGAGCTCCCTGTTCCATCTTAAAATCCCTAAGCACCTAGGCTTGTGCTTCTGTGGATGCTCAGACTAGATGATGTCTATGTAGTCATCTTATTACTTATTTTCCTTCTAAAAATGACTGGAACCCTAGAAGCAGACATTCCTTTGCTTGAATCTACTTCGAGACTTAACCTTAGGGGTTTCTTTGCAGCATGCCGAGAGCACATCTACAGAAACAGGCTGCCTCTCTCTGCAGTCTTCCTTTCTTGAAGTTAAAGGAGAAAATGCCAATGCTATTCGCTTTTTCTATCCGGTTCTAGAGTTCACCAGCTCACAAAGTAGGGTCCGAGTTCAGTTTCTTGCTCAGTCAGAGAGCATTAAACACACAGCGTCTGTCTCAAAGGAAAGCGCTTTCACCTCTATTCAGGCCATCAGCTGCATCGTCAGGACAGAGAGGAGAAACCCTCGTACCTTCCGTTGCGGCCGTGCCACCATGGCAAGGAGTGCCAGGGTCTCTGGCCAAGGAGACGCTGTCATCCTGTAGCCTGTGGCATTCCAGATGGAGCATCTACAAATCATCCCGACCTGCTAGGTGCAGAAGCCAAGGGAAGCCATATGTGAACTTGGGGGGTCCGTTATTAGTTTCAGGTACCCAAAATGTGTATTTGATATCCATGTGGTTAACCTCTGTCCTCGAGTTAGTCTAGTTCCTTCCCTGTACTTATTTTATTTTTCCTCTGGAAATAACTCAGATTTTAAGAAGGTAACTGCAAGGCTGGGGAAAATTCATATGAGAAACTACTTCTTTCTTGTCTTTTTAAGTTCTCTGGATTTATATTTTAATATTTTTTTCTGAACATTTCAGCGAGCATTACACATCAGTTATTTCTTTTTGAGCCTTTGATCATGTTTAGATACCTTTTTCTGGGGCATTTCTTGCCTTTGTACATATATCTGGTGTTGAGTTTTAACAGAAATTGAGCAGTATGTACCTGTTTACTTCATCCCTGTATTACACTAAATAGTTATGTTTGAATTGTTACTCAGTCTTGTAAAAAATGTCTGTCTTCACACATTTCTCCTTTTTCTGACATTTTTATTTTGAAACTGTTTTTCTTGAGACTATTAACTTGTAATTTTTAAATTGAATCATAATTGTTTTATTAATAAATATATTCTCTTCTTGGATAACCTCTTAGAGTATTCTGACGCATTTACACATACTACTAACCCTTACTTATGACTTTAATCTACCAGAGTCCTTTCATGCAAGCCACTTCAGGTTGTTTTACGTGTAACACATGCTGAGGTGCTTTTTAGAGGGCTTTCTAATATTTAAATATAAAAATATTATAAATTTAAATATATTAAAACTACCACCTCACTTCCCTCTATAAATTTTGCAATTCTATCAAGAAAATAACCAATGTTGATAAAAGCTGTTGTTTGCAAGCACATGTTGAATATGGCCTATAACACAGTATCCTTGTTAAGCTAATTGGCATTTTGAAAGACACATGTTGAATATTTGATAAAAAAGAGGAAACATATGCACTGGGGCTCTGCTGGGTAAAGCAGAGTAGTAGCTAATTTACAAGGCATAATTCTGATTTTAGAACACTGCTTTTATCCCAGTAAACTGTGTTATTACTTTGTCAGGGCTCATCAAACAAATATTTTGAACAAAATAGAGTATCTGGGTTGTTTCCAGAAATCTCAGTTTGACTATCTATTCATTGTTTCTCATGATATATGCTCATTTTCATAAAGCAGGAAGCATTTTTTTCCCCTTATGTAGACAACTTCAGAAGTTAAGCTTCATGCTGGCAAATACCAGCCTTACATGACAATGTCTGTTTCCGTAAGATTGCCGTAGTGTACTACCTTCTGGGAAGGAGTTTGTGCTTCACAAACACTTCCAAAGGAGCCGAGGATCAGCTGTGTGCTTTCAGACTGCAGAGAGCGTGTTGTGGATTAAGGACTGTTATTATTGTGAGAGTGTTATTATTGTTGGATGTTTTATTCTTTACAACAAAAACCTCTGTGGTGACTGTTTGTTAAATTATTATTTTTCAGTAGATAACAGCAAATTGAATTCTCCATTCCAACATAGGCAGAAATTCTGCCTGTAATGAGGGAAGAATTAGAGGTATTTATTGGCTCTTTTTTTTCATACTGAGTCCTTTCACGACTTGTTGTACTTTTTGTCCGTTTTCAGCCATTTTTGTTTCTGTCTTAAGAAGCCTGATCCTCCTCCAGCAGGAGTCAATGAAATCTGGCCATCGACCATGAAGGAAATTAAAAAGCATCCCCTCAGAAATCATTACAGCCTATTCTTTCTTATTCCCACTGCCTCAGTCTATGGTTTTGGTCTTTCATAACTCTTCTGTTTATTGTTTCAGTTTGCAACTGTTCCCCCATGTTTTGGCTCATTGATTTTGCTTCCTTGGTTCTCACAGTAGCTTTAGTACTCGAACACTCTGTTTTCCTTTCTGCAAAGGAAATTTTGCTGTACAAACAGGTTGGTTGTTGGATTTGATGCAACAGCAATCAGCAGCCCTCCGTTCAGTAAGGTTAATATCCTGTGAACTCCAGCTTTAGTCCACCACCATTCCCTCTCACGTCCCTGGCTTATGAGGGGATCACGTTTTATTTGCTGGACTTATCAGTGTTTTCTTCTTCTGGTAATTGCCTGACCTGCTATGATTGTTGTTTGCAATATTTACTGACTCACAGATCTTTCTGCCTACTTTATCTCTGCTCCTTCTTATCAGAAGAGGCTCATTGACATTTTGTTTGGTCAGTGCCCGCACAGAGACTTGTCAGGAAAGGTTCCCGTATTCTAATGATGGTCACTTTGATCTCCGTAAGGTTTTCTGGTTTGTATAGCATTCAGGGGAAAAAAACCTCTCTGAAATTAATGGTATGTTTTATGTGATAGTGTACTGGGTTTTAGTACATATTTAAAACAGAAAACATTTACTTTGTTTCATACCCTGTGGCAGTCATGCATTTTTGCTAACAAAACCAAAACTGAGCTAATTCTACAACATACAAAATTAATAACATTTGCTTAGAATAACCCCTCCCCACAACTTTAATTTTGCTTCAGAAGATGTTTTTATTTATCCTTGTACTGCAAAATGCAAAGTAAACGCCATTAGTGCCTTTACACACTGTGCTCCGCGCAAATTATGCTGAGCAGCAACAGACTTCAGCAATAAGTGGCCACATAGTGAGATGAGCAGTTATATAACCACAGACAGTAATTGGATGCTATTAATGAGAATTTGGGATAACACCATTTTTTAGCCTCAGACGTAGTTAGCTTTTTGTAATCTCAATTAATGCCATATAGACTCTTTTTACAATGTATAATTATTTCCCTAATCTCCAGTTATGCTCTGCAGAGTCACTGGAACAAGGACCGACCTCTGTTACCCTGATTTGTCCAATTGCCTGAGCATATGAAGCACAAGCACGGATTTTTAGATGGTGCCTCTGCTTACGGATAGGTGACAGGTTATGTCACCTTGTAGGCAGCTCTAAGAAGAAATTGTACTTTTCAGAGTCGTAGTTCTTTTACCTTTTTCCTTCCATTCCCCCTGTTCCTGTGAATGTGTCTGTAGCCCTAGAAAGGGGTTGCAGCTTATATTACTACCTGCTCAGATAGTCTGTCTGGCCAGAAGCCAGAGCAGGGCAGAAGCAAGCATCTGTTCATATTTCATTTTTCCTTGCTGTCAGCTTACGGAAGGGAATAAACGGGGAGCTGGGGTTAGGCCCTACACGACATTCCTATTTTTAAGGTACTTTCCAACACGATGACCCTCATTCTTCTCTACCTAGAAGAACTGATCTGAGATGCTGGCAGGTTAAAAAGACACAGCGCCAGCATCTGCTGTGGACAAATAGACGCTTCTTAGCAGAAGGTGTAGCAAAGTAAAAAACACCTTTGACTTCACGGAGTTTTTCATGGAAAACTGTGGCCTTGACAGGTGAGTACGAGCGTGATCTGACCTGATTTCCTGGGTAACTGCAGTTACTGCAAATGAAGCCAGTGGGAGCCGCAGGTGCTCAGCACTTTGGAAAATCTGGTATCAAGTAACAAGGCTGAACTTGCAAAGAATGTTTTTTAAAGAATACAGGTTGATCAATGTTCAGTTAGACACCTCAAACTGTGCTGGATGTGATCACATTTAAAGGACTTCATCAATACAGCAATCTAATACAGCCCTGCAGCTGAAAGAAAGAATTGCAAGAAATTCAAGATTATTTTTTTTTGCTATGTTTTTCTTATTTTCTGCTTTGAGTCACTGAGCTCTATCTGCTTGGCTGTATGTTTATCTTTAACCAAAGTCTGTGTCTATAGAAATTATTTTTTATAGGAAAATTATTGTTAGGTGAAAAGCCTGGAATTTTGGATGAAATGCCTTGTATTAGGACCTTGTGGAAAGCAGTGAAGCTACCTTCTTGATCCTCTGAGACTCCGAAAGAGTCCTGTTTTGTCTAGTTTACTATTACTTGTGCTGTCTAGCCCAGGACACCTTCTCTAAGTGAGCTTCCTCACTTCCCCTATGCTTCAGCAGATTTCATATCAAAAAGGTTGGCAAGTTCACTAGCCACCTCCTTGAGCACTTTAAACGAAGGGGGGATTTGAACAAAACAATTAAAAATTTGGCTACATGCCTGCTTCTTTGCAGATGATTTTGTGCAGTCTCCATTCCCGGAGGCTTTCAAGACCAGACTGGATAAAACCCTGAGCAACCTGGTCTGATCACACAGTGACCCTGTTTTGAGCAAGAGATTCAACTAGAGACCTCCTGAGGTCCATCCTGACCTGAATTATTCTGTGAATCAAGATTATTGCTTTTAAAAATTCTTGTGCATCTGGAATGACAGCAGGATTTGCTGGGAACTGCTTCTCTTGCTGTGTTCTTCCCAGCGTGCCAAGGAGGGCTGGCTTTGGAAGCTCCAGCTTTTAAGAGGCAAGAGTCCCTTGGTTTTGAACTTATGAAAGGCTGGAAGCCAGGCGAGATGCCGGCAGGATGCAAGACCTAAACTATACAAAGTTATATAAGACTTTCAGTATTATTAAGATACTAAAACTGAACTTTCCTTATATTTCAATTGTCTGTAACATATGTCAATGATCTATGTTAACACTATATTTATTTTTCAAGAGAATTGTCTCATCCTTTTACTTTTGAATATAGGTTTTATTTCTATTTGTTATTTTTCATCAGAACTACCTACAAAATGTGTAGTTCAGTTTATGGAGGACAGGCATTGCAGAAAAAAATACCGGAGCACTACATTACATTTTTTAAAAGACTGAACACTTTTTGAACTAAGACTCTTAGAAGCAAAATGTCTGAATGCTTCTCTAAATAAAAAGTTACCATAAAGAAAAAAATTCAAAGTGTGAATTTAAAACTCAGAAGCTACTCCATACTAACTCTTTTTTGCAGATTCTCTTAGCTAGCAATAAGTGTGAAGTAATTTACTCCACTTCCGAAAAGCCTCCATAAGTTCACACCTTAGCTTTGACATGGAGGAGGTTATCTCACATTCACTGTGCATTGAGCGCCTACATGAGTAACTAGTGTGTTGCAAACTCACAAACTCTGACCAATGTTGCTGTATTAAAAAAACCCTCGTGTGCATTTTGGAGTATCTAGACATGTTTTGGAAAGAAAACCTACGTGATTTGAATCAAGATAAAGGAATGAGCAGAGTCACCATAGATGTGCTGGTTTTGGTGGGGATAGAGTTAATTTTCTTCATAGTAACTAGTATGGGGCTGTGGTTTGAATTTGTGCTGAAAACAGTGTTGATAACAGAGATGTTTTAGTTACTGCTGAGCAGTGCTTACACAGAGTCAAGGGCTTTTCTGCTTCTCACCCCACCCCACCAGTGAGTAGGCTGGGGGTGCACAAGAGGTTGAGTGGAGGACACAGCTGGGACAGCTGACCCAGACTGAACACAGGGATAGTCCATACCATATGATGTCATGCTCAGCATAAAAAGCTGGAGTAAGAAGAAGGAAGGGGAGGATGTTTGGAGTGATGGCGGTTGTCTTCCCAAGTAACGTGATGGAGCCCTGCTTTCCTGGAGATGGCCGAACACCTGCCTGCCCATGAGCAATTCCTTATTTTGCTTTGCTTGTGCATGAGCCTTTTGCTTTACCTATTAAACTGTCTTTATATCAGCCCACAAGTTTGCCCACTTTCACTCTTCCGATTCTCTCCCCCATCCCGCCGGGCGTGAGTGAGCGAGCGGCTGCATGGGGCTCAGCTGCCGGCTGGGGCTAAACCACGACAGAAGTATTCCAGTGGTTGTTCCTGAGGCATGTGGCAAGTCTTCCTGAGATTCAGAGTTGCTCCTGCTCCAGGTAGGCAGTGAACCTGAAACACCTTGTATGGAGAAACAACAGAAGAGTGGGAAATATTGGACTGATCTGAGCATCCACTCCTAGTCCTCCGCTGCTTCTAGTAGAAGCTTTTCCTCCATCCTATGTCCGTGTTAAACAAAGTGTTCCGGTATTACAGACTGCTTCTTTGAGCTCTGCCATAGAAGATGTGGCAAATTCAGATGCCCAGATCCTATGCTACATCGGGCAGAGGGAAACCTGACCGCTGCGGCAGCCTCTGCCTCCCCAAGAGCCACAGAAAGAGCCTGGAGCTCCTGCCCTGCCTGGGAAGCATCTCTACCGTTTGTCACTCACCTGTGTAACTTTAGGTGCTGCTTGACGAGATAAACAAATGTATAGCTAACAACGATGGCAACAGCAGGGTTCACTCATCAATAGGTGTATTTTCTGTGTGTTCATACTCGCCCAACAGCAAAGGTCACTGTGGGCAGATTTAGGCTTCAGGCTATCCCATTCCAGATATACACAACACCCTCCCAAAATATTAAAATTGATCACACATGAGACAGTATTCAATCAGTTTACTAAACTGATCAGCAAAATTCAGCAGATTTATAGCATCAGTTCAGTTTGGAAAGCTTCCCCAAACCTCCTGTGCTTAATCAGCCTTTTTGATCTAAAAGCTAAGTGGGAATTCTCACTATGGCTTTTTTTTCTTATGAAAATTTCAGCACTTTCTATCTCTCACTAAGCCAAAAATACTGAGGGAACAGTCTTTTTTGTGGCATTTTGGCACTTGTAATCCGGACTGGAACCACATCGTGCAGAAAGCTTAAAAACTCCAGGGAAAAGCTAGCCATGATTTATGAATCTCTAAAAAAAAGTTCTTTTTCAGGTGAAATTATGATTGTCTTCATAAAACAATTTGTCCCTTCCAATTTCAAAATGATATAATGGCTTAGATAAACTGTAACATTTCAAAATGGATTTTCAAAAAGCTCATAGTCCTGAGAATTTAATGTTTGGAAGACACTTGCAATTTATGCCTATGCTCAGAATGTATGAATAAAAAATGGTCTTTGTAATGAGTTTACAAGCTAAAAATTCAGTCTGCTTCAAGTCAACAAAGTGTTTCAGTAGAGCTAACTCCAACCGTAAGACATCAAGAACAAGGCATCCAAAAATCATTAGAATGGCTGAAAAATCAGGAAAAATTAAGAACAACAAAAAAAGAGTGTATTAACTCAGATTTTTTTTAACATTCTTCTTTAAAAGTTAAAGAATTTATCTTCATATGAAAACTGGAACTCTCACATAATCACACAGCGTCAGGATAGGGAGTTTTCAAAAACGCAGCCATTACCCATAGTACAATTAGAAGAGAGAAAACATTGCGTTTAATAGTGAGGTAAATGCGTCCCTAAGACTTTAGAGGATGGATACCTACCTCAGACTAACTATGGCTGTACCTGTACTGCACCAGGGAACGAGTGGAGATGTCAGCTGTTGGGAGTGGTGTTAGGTCTGGAAGAGGAAGCTCCCGTGAAGCTGAGACACAGCATTTCTTAGCTGAGGTGTAGCAGGTTGTGGGACTCCAGCTGCAACAGCACTGTATCGCGTGAGCTTTCTAATCTGTTATCATGACAACTGTGTGCCATAACCAAGATGTCACGTATAGATGTTCTGTATGACTCAAATATAGATGGTCAAATATTAAGTGAAGTGCCTGAAATGTTTTAGGGGTTGTTTATTACTGAAACATTTTGTCTTTGAATATAATTTTGCTGTCTCCTTCAGCAGAGAGAGATTCCCGCAAAACAAAATCAGAGGAGGGACAAGAGGTTTCCAGGTCTGAAAAGCCTCATAAAGGAAGGCATGAAAATGAGAATGGAAGGGGAATGCTTCAGGAAGTGTTCAGGAGGATAAGTGCAGAGGTACTGTAAACTTATAAATGGAGATAAAGGTACTGATACCTAGGTGCCAATATAGGTTTTTAAGTCCAAAGCCCAGAAGAGGGGAAATTTGAAAAAATATCTATTTGATTATGTCAACACCTATGGAAAAAAAAATAATCAACTAATCTACATAATGAAAGTTGTGACACAAATCAGAAATGTTGAGCTACCTATAGTAGCAATATAAACGACCATCAAGAGGCTTATGATTGAATACTTTGGTTAATGTTGCTGTTATTATTTGTGCTTACTGATATTACAACTATACCAAAGAATTCATACCAATGTATGAAGACAAGAAATATTCAGTCAACAGATGGGGAGGGTACAAGCAACAGTAAAAGCAGTGCTGGTCAGCATGACAGGTGGCAGTCTTAAGACATGGGCTACTTGACCTTTGTCGACATTTTGTAGGTGTCACTGAGGAACATTTTGAAGGTGACTTTCACAGGTCTTTACAGGTGGGTTACAATGCGAGGGAGAGCGGGATGTTTGGCTGTGCTGGGCGGAAGGATTCAGTGAGGGGGGTGATTGCACGTACAGTAGGAAGGGGAGATGTGTGCACCATGCAACTCGAGAGGAGAGTGGCAGACAGGTTTTCACTGTCACTTCTAAAGACTTACAGCCCCCGGCCAATGTGTCTCAAATGTACAACGGCACTAGGCATACTTCTCAGGTTAGCCCATGTGATTGGTACTCGGTCTGAACGCCCACGTTAGCCCCGTTTACAGCATCTTGCTGATAAGCAGCACTTGCATCGCAACATCATCACTAATTTTGTAGCCACCCAGGGTTATCTCTGGGAATATCTCTTTATTTTTTTACGATGCCACACTGTTTCCCCCCTCTCTATGAGCTGTGCTTGCAGGAGACATACTCTGTCCTTGTTGGGAGTGTCGGAAGCCAGAGGTTTTCGTATGGGCCACTGCAACAGAAGGGTTAACTGCTGCCCAGATTCAGGTGGGTTGCGATTTCTACCAATAGCAGGGGAAATCTATCATTAAAGCTTTTGTGTGTGGAATATGAAAACGCTTGGGCTAAAACCAAGAGAAGACCCTGACTTAATTAAGAAGTACCCTTAGAGGCGAAAAATATTTTCTCTTTCCTTATGCCTCCCTGCTGATCTATAGCTCTTTGACATATTTCCCTCTTCTTTCAAGCTAAATCTTTTCCTTCGTGATGGCTCTTTCGTGGTCTCTCTTTCCCAGGAAGCCACCAGGCCTTCCCATTCCCCCCATCAAGGTACCAGCCACAAGCTCCGTCCTGCCACCTCTGCCGACAGCCTCCCCTCCTCGTTCCTCTACGCCACCTACTCTGGGATGTGCCTGGCACGCACCTCTCGCCATAACCTACGTTCCCATGGACTTTCGCCCTGCAGGGCAGCTTGGGAGCCTGCGAGCACCAGCTAGTGATGCTGGGACAGTCTGGGAAGATGTCAAGTGTGAAGAATGTTAAGTACAGCGCAAGACCATGCACACTATGGACGCGCAGCCCTCCAAAAAAAGAGGGTTCCCAATAGATTTTCGTAAATTTACCCTCAACATTTAAAAAAAATAAAATTGAAAGAGTCAAAATAATTGACAGTGAAGGGAACTTAACTGTCCTTGTTGTTTGACTCTAAACCTACTGAATCTCTAATCAAAATAGAAAATATTTTAAACTGAAAGCTCCCTTTATCTGTGATGTTAATAGGGACACATTGTACACTTCAGGTTTTTTCCATTCATTTGCTCCTAGATAAGCAGTATGCTATTACTCTCTAGTGGTGCTGTCTTCAGGGACTATTTCTGTCCGGCACTTGGGAGAATGCATTATGAGATGTCAGCATGTGTGAGCAGAGATAGTATGGCTTGTCATGTATAGATAGGCCATATTCTGCTATAAAATGATGGCTTTGTCTTTTATCACTGTCACAGTCTTACTTAACAAGCTGTGACTCTGTGGTTCATCACAAAGAAAACTGTCACCCCTCGGTACGTGCCTTGAATGCCCTTTCATCTGCCGTGCAGGTAGGATCTGCCATGTGACATCAAGCAGAACAGTAACTCCAGATGGACTCTGCTAGTGCAGCAGTATATTAACAAAGGGGTTCACTGGCACAAATCCAGACTTTGCACCTTAGATTAGATTACAGGGATGAGGAAAACATATGTAAGCTTTTAAACGAAGCAAGACCTAGTAATATGTCATAAATATAATTAGAAAAGGAAATGTTAGTAATCCATCGTGTTTAAGTGATAATTTATTTATCATGGTGTTATTCCGAGCAACAGATAAATCAATTAGAGTTGCTTTTGAAAGCAAATAAATAGTGTTGTTTCAATGGAGTGATGACAGACCGAGTGTTTTGAGGAACTCAAAAGTTCTGTAGTTGGATTTCTCCACATAATTATGTTTAGGGTGAAACGTGGAGAATCACTGGCCTTCACTAAGGACTGTGACGCTGCTAGCAATTTTTCTGGATCTTCGCGCTTCTATTCATAAGGTCACTGAACAAAGAAACAGTGTCCGTTGCTAGGATCAGAGGCAGACACCTAAGGAGAAAAGCCTTCAGCATTTCCAGAGGGCACGTATATTAAATAGTTATACAGGGTGTTTAGTGAGTGCTTTGCACCGGAGCCTGCAGGTCAGAATTTTTTCTGGCAGAGGAATATGGACATATTCTGCTCACTTCAGCATTTTGTATGGCCATGGGACATATTATACTGCCAGAGTTGTGATTCTGCAGATCAGATTAAACTACTTTGTGGACATTAAAGTATGAATATTTCATGTGAGCTTTTACAGGGCTGAATTTAAACGAAGGTGCTCAAGTACTTCTCCACATTTCTCTTTCCTGGGATTTTGTATTTTTAAACTAGTCTTCCCTTGCTTAAAGTTGTTCTTCCATGGGACTGCTTTTTAATTGTGTAAGTGGGAAAATCTGAAATACTAATCCTCCTGAGGTGCAGGCTTCCAATCCCAGTGCAGTAAAAGGAAGGAGAAGAAGAAAGAGATGTCTGTCAGTCAACAAAAGTGTCTTCTGAGGGTGTAACATTACAAGGAGTGGAAACAGAGTAGTTTGTCCATTGATGGAAAAGTGCAGCTTTCACATATAATAGTGCTGCCAGGATTTGAGGGATGCCAAGGAAACCTGTGTGGACGTGTTACCAGTAAAAGTGCCTGCCTGGCTGGTGCTTAAAAATAGAAAAGAGGGTGTTGAGTACGTAGAAACTGATGTTGAAGAATTTCTAACCTCTTTATTTTAAAATAGTGTCATCTCCCTCTGCCTGATTCTGAGTGTTCTCACCCCCACCAGGGCTCAAAGATTTGAAGCAAAATATAACTCCCTGGAAATGAGGTTACAGATAGTCTCTGTTTGGATAGTGTTTCTCCATTAAGCCTGAATGTGTGCTTCCCACTGGTGACTACTGTTGGCTATACTGAAGGTTGGTATCGCTACACACAAATATGGACCACACAGATCATTTGGGCTCCTTACCTGGGAGGGAAGGAAATAAAACCTGGGTTTGTTTCACTTTAAAATCTGTGCTCAGGTGAGTGTGAGTGGGCAGTGAATTCATCTTTCCTGTCCCCGGTATGCTGCCAGAGGGATACCCAGCTCCAAGGGTCCCATTCAACTTCTTTTAGGCTTAACTTAAGGCCCACTGTAATTTCTGGAGGACTTCTTTGCCTCTCCCTGTCCCAAAAGCTTGTGATACGTATGTGCACTAAGAGTTAAGACTCTGAGACTAAGCCCACATTCACCTCCAGGCAAACATGTATTCTAAGATTAGGCAGCATTAAAAAAGAAAACAGTTATTTTTTCACTTCCACACGGTAAGATTAATTTATCACGGAAGCGCCATCCCCTTACACCTTTCTACTTAGAACAGGTCCTAGCTCTTGGACTTACCTCTTACTAAAAATAGATTTGGTTTTCATCCTGCATGTAATCTGTTTCCCATGGAGATTAGAACAATGAAAGCATACGGTGGTGAAAGTCCCACTGCAGGACCAAAGGCTGAAACCTGCTGTGTCTTCCTGATGAAAGGCTCAAGTAATGCCAACTGAAGATTGTGTTTCCATCTTTTATGGCTGGGCCACTGTGGGATTTGCACAGCTTATGGCGTGGGTGAGTTGTGTAGCTGACACTTTCTGATGTGAAAGTCTGCTAGTGCGTAAGGTTGGGTCACTGGTGAATTTTGCAACACTGAGGATAGATGCTGATGTTGCCTTTGCAGAGGAAGAAGGGGGATCCACAGAATCCGGCATAGTGAGGAGGAACCCACTTGGGGTAGTTCATGGAAAAGAGAGGTAAGACTTAACTGTTTCCCAGAAGCCTAATGGACTTACTGATGCGCTCTTAACTCCAAGTTTTCTCCTGGAAGGAGGCATTCAGCCCTTTTCCCAAACACCAGCAAAGCTTTTCAAATCCAGCTGGCGGTACTGCAGCCCGTTTCCCCAATAACTCAGCGAGAGCCTCATGACTGGGGCACTTGTCATGCGTACGAATCGTTATGCTTCCCTTTTCCGTCTCCGAGGAGATTGCATTTCTGTGTGTGCACAAGTATGCAATGGGCAATGTGTTAGTGCAGTTGCAATAAATCCTGTGAGTGTGCGTGCATGCACAATCATTTAATCTATCTGATGCAATATTACATTTTGCAGCGTTCACTGGATATCTTTGGAGTCAAAAATGATATGCAACATATCAGTTATCATTTTTCTGCCCTCCTTTACACTGTACGCAGTAAGTCAGCGTACAGTGTACATTATGGCTTTAGACTACGGTCAGTCAGGCAGAAGAATGTTGATTTATCATTAATTCTGACACTGACATGATGCAGACCTGTCTTCACAGTATAAGAATACTTCCCGAAAGTGATGGTGCCACAATGTCGTTTACCATGGTCCCCTTTGGTTTTCAATTTGAATTAAAGATCTGTTTTATTCTGTCTCTACGAAACCAAATGATAGAAAACAAACTATTATACCGTTATGTACCAATTTTTCATTTCCACACATTATATAACAGTTCAAATGAGAGCACAAAACAAATAACACAAAAAACAGCTGGTGGGAAACTTTACTCAACATTAGGCACTTTCAAGCCTGAGCGGTGTAATGTGCACGGCTTGATGCATCACATGCCTTTACCAATTTAAGCCTGATTGTGCAAAAAGGGCTGTGTAGGGACGTCGGTGGACCGATCTGTTATGGAGTCGTGCTGAAGTTAAAGGTCTGCCTACAGTTGCTGCACAAGGGAGCCAGGTTATTTTTACTTCCCATTTTGTGTTGTTTAAAAAGTAATGCTAAAAACATAGAGGTGGAAAACTGATTTATATTCACAAAATGTCTGTGCAAATAGAAGCATTGGAGAAGAGTATTATTCTCTTAGGTAACATTCTGAATTTAGATACTAGCATCAGCTCTTGATTTTTTTGGACTTTCAGAGTTTGAATGGACAAGTGTCAAGAGATTTGGAGTTGTAATTAGGGTTTTTTTCTGTATTGTGCCCTTTTTGAGCCCATTTACATCTCTGATAATGCTGCCTTTATGATACTTCTGCATTTTCAAGATTACTGAATAGGGAGTTGCTGACAATTTTGGCAAAGCTACCTTGGAATATTGTTTAAGCAGTCAAGAAAGCCCCTTGATGTTGATTCTTGATTACGTTCATTTCATGCAGCATTTCATAGAATGCCAGCAGAACTAGATTTAAACATAAATACAATAATGTATAAACTATGGCTTAGAAAGGAAAAGATGTATTTTATTCGGAAGGTGAAGCCTTGAATGTAATTATACGTAACAAATGTAATTTAAAAGTACTGGTCAGGTATAACTTTTCTAAAACTTTTATTTCCTTTGGATGAGAAAGGCCATTTCGGGAAAATAAAGTCATCTGAGTCATTTACTTTCTCCAAATGCCTGCAAGATAATTGTTAATACATTTCAAATTACACTAGTAACCATGACTTCCATGAGAAATTCTGTCTCTGTTTCAGGTCTACAGCACCATCCGCACTCTCCTCTGGCCGTAGACCAGCTGAGTCCCTGCAGCAGGTCCTGTAGACGGGACATGGCGCAGATCTGCCGAGGTGGGGTGGCTGCAGCCCTTGCTTCCCCCCGTTGCCAGCAGTGTCACGGACAGTTGTCGTGCAGAAATGCCCCCCATGGCACACTGGAAGCTTTTTGAAGCTTCATGCTGTTTTTCAGCTAAATTCTTAGCTACTCTTCGTTTGCTGGAAAGGCACGAGAGCACGCTGGGCACCTCTGTTCTGCGCTGGATGTATTTTTCTCAGACTGTACCCTCCCTGAGAAAAAGACTGTCTTTTTCTGTGTCTTTATTCATTCCCCAGGGCAGTAAAAGCCCCACAACTCAGCTGGGGCCTGCAGGCACAAGTCTGCAAGTAATAAAAACCTGTCACATACAAATGCTGAACACCAAACAATGACGTTCTCGAGGTACAGATCCATTTAGTTGAGTGAATACTAATGATTAAATCTCATTTATAATTTATCTGTTTACTGCCATTTTGGTTTTATTTACCTATTATATAAATATCTATTAAAAATATCTATCTTTTTACACAGAAGATGGTTTGAGGTCAGTACAAACATAATAAAACTGTTACACGGTCCTGACAACTAACAGGTAAAGGTAGGCAGTAAAATTCTAGCTTCCAAAAATAACTTTTTGTTACAGCACAGCAGTGAAAATCCATTTCAGGTAAAGGTAAGGAGTAAAATTCTGGCTTCCAAAAATAACTTTTTGTTCCAGCACAACAGCAAAAAAACCATTTCAAAGTGCCGACGGACCACTCCTCTTCTTCTGGTTGTTCTAGTCTTTAGCAGGCTGTCCATTACCTGAATAATAGATAAGACTGTTGCTTCCAGACCTGGAGCAGCCGCTGCAGGGTGATCTCTGAGCCACGTCCCCGCGTTGATCCAAGCGCAGGGAGACCCACCGGCACCGGGGCAAAACACAGAGCCAGCCTGGGAGAGCCGGGGCGGTTTGCCAGGCTCCGCGCTCTGCAGCCAGCCCGCGCTGCCCCGGGCTGCGTGGCCAGCTCTGCACCCGCTGGGCACTTCTGCTGCAGCCAAAACGTCCTCCTCCCTCCGCCCCGATGGTGGAGACCCGACGGACTGCTTTGGTACCGACTGGACCGATTTATTCGGCTCCCAGGAAGTTGTTCCGTAGCATTCGAGAGGGCTGGGCAGAATCTGTGGCTTTTATACAATATGTGGGAGAGGTTAACCTGCTTTGTACATAATGAGAACAAAGTAATTTCTGAGGCACGATTTTTGGTGTGTTTCGTTTTCCCTTTTTATTAATCCACTGAGAGGCGTTGGTTTATTTACTGGAACTCTACTTCCTATAATCGTAAGGAATTGATTCTACTAACGAAAATTGCTTGCTTCAGCCTCCAAACCTGCATCTTTTTAGCGAGGCGCTGTAAACAATTTTTAGTGTTCTGTGCTCCTGAACGTGCAACTCCTCGTTGTAAAGCCCACGTACGCTGTGCCTTTCCCCCTGTTCTTCACACGGTTTTCAAACCGGCTTCGCTGCCCTGGGAAGGAGGTGAAGGCTACGTTCAGCGCGGTGCCCCTGCTCAGGTGTTAGGCTCTGCAGGGAGAAGAAAAGCTGATCTGCAGGGCCAGCCGGGCTTAAACAGGAGGGGAGGACATGGGCCTTATTAGCTGCAAGCCCCATGTCAAAGCGCTTCTGCGTGGGGTGTGTGTCTCGGGCAGAGAAGCCTGAGGGACCAGGCAACCGCCGGCGAAAGTGTGGGCCAAGGTTTCTGGTTTGTCATTTAAGTAATCAATAAAACGATGGGTTACCCGGCCTAGCTAGACCTCCTGGTATATTCTAGATCTCTTCCTGTGAGCCTTTAATGTAAAAATTCAGTTTGTGGCAATTAATTTCTTAGTGAAGTTTCTGTGGAATATTTTGAGAAGTTAAACTTTTGTTTTCCCACTTCTCTTTCCCATTCCTTATTTAAGCTACTGAACACAGCAGATTTGCATACAATTTTGTTCCTCGCTTGGGCTGAAATGCTTTAGTATTTCCACAAGTGACAAAATTGCATTATTTTTCCTTTTGAGGCACTCTAACATGCCCAAAGCTTCTGTAAAAGCAAGTTGAAATAAAATGAAAATAATCTAAGTTGTCATTGGAATGACGTTTATTGGTAATGAGGAGGAAACAAAAAATTCAGAAATCTCTGAAATATTTCCATTTCCAAAGAATGAAACCATTGCTCCCTTTTCGGATGGAGTTTTCACTTTTACTTCTGCAGCTGCAATGTTGTTACTCTGCTTGAAGGGAAGGCTGGGGTGGTGCTGGGGCGGTGCTGGGGTGGTGCTGGGGCGGTGCTGGGGCGGTGCCGGGGTGGTGCCGGGGTGGTGCTGGGGAGCGGGTGCTGGGGAGCGGGTGCTGCAGGGCCAGGAGCAGCCTGGGGCTGGGACCTGCCTCCCACACAGGTGGTGCAGGGCGAGGATGGAGTCAGCGCCCCGGAGCTGGGGGAGAGGAAGCCAACCCTCCTTCCCTGAAAAGGTCTCCTGGAGCCATGGCCAGGCTTGCCTAGATCCCAGCAGTCACTGGCGCTGGCTGAAACACAGTTGAGAGATGAGGACAGTCTGTGAGGGAGTGTGAGACAGGTGCTTGTCATTTTGTGATTGCTCAATAGTTGCTTTTCCTAATGATGAAGTAATTATCAGAGCTGCCCCTCCGAGGAACCTGATTTCTTAATTGTTTGTTTGGTTTTAGGCCTCTTGATCTTATTTGGGGAGCTCCTTATAAAGAAAGTCAAGACAGATCCTTTGTAACACTGCTGATCAATCTGTGGTCCTCTCATGCTGCCATAACACCTGTATGGGAGTAAGTATGGGGTTTTTACATTTCAGCTACTGTAAATAAGAATTGTATCTTCTGTTTCAAAAGCTGCTAAAATTTCAAAATCCTTTTGTTGGGACTATTTTGCAGGGGAAGAAAATGCTGATGAATGCCACTTTTCTTTTTTTTCCCCCACTGCATACTACCTTACAAGCCAGCGTAAGGTAAGAGTCAAGGTTTAAATCTGTGCTTGAGACAAACTATTGCATTTCACATCATGATGATTTTGTGGCTTGAGCAAAAGAACAGTTTGTGTGGCTTGTTAATTTAATGAGCTTAATAACAAATACTCTATGTAAACTAGAGAAAGGTCTTCCAGGTTTTCTGCAGTTTCTGTAAGTGTAGAGAGTGCACAAGGAATACTTGAAAAACTGAGTGTGAATTTGATGGTGCGATTTTACCTTCAGATTGTTGTTTTGGCAGAGTTCTGTGGGTTCATAGCATAAAAAGAAAATTGGCTCAGGGAAGTCAAAGAAAATAGGAAAGAAAGTAAGAAAGGAAAAACAAAAATCACAGATGGATGATACTATAAATGGATGAAACTGTAAATAATGAAGAACACAATTGCCAGCTATTTACAGACTTAGATCAGCTAAAATCAATAGAAGACAATGACACTTCAATACAGACAAATATAGAACAAGGAGGACTTTTACAGAGACATGCACTTGGCAGTGCTTGTTTGGGAAATGGTAGGGGGAAAAATATAATAGGTTGGATAAATATGCTGGGACAGATACAGAGCTGGTGTAGGTGGGCAAGGTACAGCTTCTCCTGGTTATTTAGCTTCCCTACCAAATAAACACACTTCAAAAACAACATGTTCAGACCCAGTTACCCGCAGCAAGCCTGCGGTGTCTATTGAAGGAAGAAAGAATTAAGAAATAATACTGGGTGGGGAGAAAAAAAAAAAAGGCAGCTGAAATTATTTGAACTAGAACTTTTATTTCTGCTTGGATCTTCTGATGGAGAAGTCTGCCCTGCAGTGTGAAACATTGTTCGTGTTTGTCTAAATCTGGCCAGATCTCAGCATTAGATTCCAGGTCCCTGGATTTGGTGGGGATAAAAAGCTGAAAGTCTAGTTTACTGAGCTTGATGTGTACTTTGGTAAGGGGAAATACTCTAATAGTGCAGAGTATCTATCTACCAGACGTGCATGGCAGAGGCAAGAGCAAAGTGTCACCTGTAACACCTCACACCTGCCAGTCCTAATGGCATGGCCTTCCTTAGAAAGTCATGATATGCTGGGGGTAGCACGAGATTTACTGTGTCTTCTCAGGTTTGCATCTTGCTGTCTTTTGGCTCAAAAAACATGATAAAAACCTTCACCTGCCCCTCCCTTTACTCTGGAGCCTAGTGATAAGGGCTGATAAATGCTGCCATTCTCATAGAATAACACTTTATACTCACTCTACACAAGTGAGAAAGATCACACAAGACTGTGAGTACTGGAGGGAAGGTCAATATCCGAAAGAATGATAAAAGGAAGAAATGAAAGAGCAACAAGTAATGCATTTAGGAGAAAGAAACAATACATTATGAGAGCACGCTGTGCTTAGAACATTTTGCTGTTGCAGCAGCTGAGCTCAGCAGGAGGGAGGAGGAGAGCTGCTTTTTATTTCCAAGTCCAAACCCACAGAGCAGGGAGACTCTTTCCCTCTGCTCCCTGTCAACACAGATAGCCCCTGCAATTTTGCTGGGCCACATCTTTAGGAGATGGCTGAGTGAATCGTATATCTTCATTTTAAAGGTGTATTTCATCTTGTGTTTGTGCATGTGGATGGGGATATCAGTGGTCTTTTGTCTCTATTTCATCGGCCATAATGATTTAGTGGAGTTGTGGCAGTGCATGGTGCTTTGTAGTGGTGCTGTTGTCTCTGCTTTGTAGTCAGCTCCACCTGGTTCATGATGGGAACAACTGGGTTTGGGCAACTGGAGCCCATGCACTCTGCAGGGCTCTGCTCCCTTGGACTCTACTTCTTGAAGGAAAGAGGGAGCCCAGCCATTCACTGGAGACTTTTTTTTTTTAATGTATAATTATGGCTTTCAGAAACCTTCAAGCAGTATATTGACACTAACACACTCTTATTAAGATAATTTTTAAAACCTCAACTTTGCAATAGAGTCAGGCTATTTGTTACCATTAATTGAATAGCACTGTTGAGTCCAGATCCTCAAGCGCTGCTGAGGATTTTCTAAACTGCCACTGAAATCACATGCTGCAAAAGTATGAAACAACTTCTGCCATTGCCCTCTCAATTTGAGAGGTGAATATATATGGGAAATATTAATTGTAAATTATCATAAGTATGTGTCAGACTTCCTTCTTACAGTGAATCTGGCCAAATGCATAGGTCATGTCTTTATAATACCAATCTCAAAGGACCGAGCATTGTAAAGAATCCCCGTGGTATATGCTTGAGTGTATGTGGAGACCAACATGTATCAAGGTTGTGTGGCAAGTGAGTACCTCTATAGAGAAACCTGTGTTTGTACAGATAAAAGCATGCAGGGGGAAAGCACCTGGAACAGGGCTGACAAGGGTCAGATCATAGAAACTCCCTTAAGAAGCCTAAAGGACTGGAGAAGGAATTCAGATTCAGTGATCTCTCCTTGCAGTTTCCCTGGTGATTTCCCCCAAAGTGCTGGTTTCATGCAGCCCCTATGCCAGAAAGAATATATCAGAATGTAAGAGGACTCATCTCCTGACAGTGCTCAGGACAAGCTGTTTGAGAGAAAAGGGGACCAAACCCTCCTGCAACCAACAGCCCAAGCAAACAGTAATGGATGGCATAGAAGAAGCAAGCGGAGAGTGACACCAGGCCCACAGGCTGCCTAGTTCAGCAGCTAAGTCTAGTAGCGAAAAATGCATCATAGAGTTGGTTAAGGGATGGTAATCTGCTATCAACCAACAGTAGAAAGAAAACTTATTTCCTCTGACTGCAATTTCTGCCAGTCTTTCTTGTCCATTAGCAGCATAAATAGTACACACACTGATAGGAGCCATCATAACCATATTCTCTCTCACTAGGAAGTTTAATAAATATTGGTAGCTCCTAAAAATGGCTATAATGTTTATTGATTAGAGCCTCTGAGATTCTACTAAGGAACAATCTGTGGGTTTCATAATGTAAAACTCTATAGACATCCATATGACTTAAAACACAAAGTCACTGCTGTAAATCTAGATGCATTATTTGTATGTGTATCTATCTGAGGTAGAGATTAATGCTGGTAGTTAGGATTGTGTGGTTTTTGTGTAGTTCTTTTGTGGGATGAAACTTCTGTTCACTCTTAGGTTTAATTTCTTCCAAGTTTGTTCATAACCCAGCACCTGCATTTAAAAAAAATTAAGGTCCCAGATCTTAAATTTAAGGTTATCTTTATAATATGATCTTTAACTACTCAAAGTAGTATCATTTGTGGGTGTTATTTTGGGTTGGATTTTGAGCATAAGCCTAGAAATGTGACTTTTGTCAGATTTAAACTTTTCTCTGGAGAATAAGATCCTTGTGGAAAGCCAGAAGAAACTCCCAAATCTTGTAGCCAAACTGGTATTTGGATTGGATAGCATACACTGAGTAACGCACAGAGTCAATAGTGGTACTAAAATAAATGGTGACTAGCGATGAGCTGACTGAAGTACTTCCTGCTGTAAAACCAGCAATCACTCTGGATCATAAAGAATAGCGCAAGAAGCCTGAATTAAGGTTACATTGGCAACCAGACATTTACCAATCTCTCTTTTGGGGGACTGAGTCTCAATATGTTTCAGTCTCAATATTCTTTACATATAGTGTTTGAATAGATTAATATCTGAGTAGTTATAAATTCACCTGTAGTTTATATGTAAATCTATGGCAAGGTTAATATAGTAGAAATACAAATATTATTACAATAAAATTGTTGGGAAGTTTTTTATTATTTAAAAGGCTGACACTTAAACTCAAGTGTTTACAGTTCCTATAGCTGCTGGGGAAATTCAGTTCCAGTCTGAACAAATGAGCTCTACTACTGTGTCACCTGATGCGATGACGCATGCTGGGTAGCTGATGAGAACAGTGGTGGAGACCTCAGCCCTCTTAGCTCTTCACTCTCATGCCTCAGCAAATCCATATGAGGTGATCTTAGGCCTTTCCTGTTGTTCATATGACCTGCTTTTACCTTCAGCTACATCCAGAAGGCCCTCGCTAAAATGCAGTACAGCTCGGCAGGTCTGTCTGAGAGCAGACTGTATGGGTTAAGAGCTCTAATTAGTCACCCGAGGTTGCATTCTGTTTGTTAATCTACAAAGATGAAATCGATGGGAGGCCTCAAAATAGGAATGACATCAGTTTTTAGAATGAAGCAATGGTAATCTTAGAAGAGGGGGAAATGGAAGATACAACTGGTTGCACAAAGCCCCCTAAAATGCCAGAATGGAAGAAATCCCTCCAAGAGCTGCATCTGTGTGTGTGGCAGCTCTTACCCAAGGGGTGGTGGGGTCTGTCCCCGCCAGGACTTCATAAACCTCTCTCAAATACTTCTGTGCTTTCCTGCTTACTGGTGTCACGCGGTGCAAGCAGCAGTGCTGTTCACCTCTGCCGTGCCGCGTGTACCTCTGCTAAACTACAACTCTCCTACAGACTTGTGACGATGTAGTACCTTTCTAGAGTTTTGGGATTTTTTTTTCTTTCTTTTCCTCATGAATGTTTAAATGATTTTGGAAGTTCTTCTGCATCCGTGCCCTGTGCTGTAGCCCCGAGCAGGGATTTGGCTGTGTCCCAGCCTCACAGAAAAGGGCAAACAGCAGCTCAAGCTGACTGTGGAGGGGGGACATGTAGGAGAATGTTAAAGGTAACAAGGCAATTTTTCCTCTTCTCATAAATATAATGACTAAATACTGTATCTGGGTGACAGTGATGCTAGAGTGGATTAATATCTACTTGAAGTAGAAGTAGTAAAACTCAAACTATTTCCAGACCCCATTTGGATCTGCTTTACCCCTTCTCAGTTGTGTGACACACAAACATTTGCTGAGCGTTGTTAGACCTCTCTTCTCAGGACACCCATCTCTTCAAGCAGAGGATTCTGACCCTATTCTTAGTTACAGACAATCAAGTGCCTGCCATTATACTGGGACTAGTTAGTGCTTAGACAACAATTAGTTTAACTTCCTGAGCTGATAAAACCCTTTGTGGACTGTGTTTTAAAATGCACATCAAACTTGTTGCATCCTCACACTGCAATGATTTCTGCACATTATTTCTTGATGAATTAAACAGTAAATAGCAGAAACACTGTTGAATCTTAATCACCAGTAACTAATTGAAGTGTGTGTCTGATTATAGAGCAATTGAATAATCGCACCTCTTAGCCTTACCAAGAAGTTGCCATCTGGGGTAGGAATAGCAGTGTGCTGGCAAGACCAGATGGTCTTCCCATGCAGAAGGAACCTGCTTTTCATCAGTATCATGACTGCACTGCTAATTAGAGATGAATGAACAAGGCATAAGTCAAGGAGGAATTTCCAAATCTAGATTAGGTTTAAGAGATCCATTAAGATAATTTCAGTGCCAGGATTTGAAATCGTATTTGCTCATGCTGAAAACATGTGAGCACTTTTTAGTGACTTGATAGTTTGAAAAAGACATAGGCTCTTAAAACAAGATACAAATGGACTTTAGGTGCCTAATTAAAAATTATCATGAGAAAACTCTTGGCTCCTATTGTCTTCCTCATGCTGGAAGCTCCCAAAATTCATGATGTTCACATTCCTAAACCCTCCCTCCCCCCAGATTTCTGCCTACACTCCATAGCTAAAAAATCTAGGAATGGTGCCTGAAAAGGTAGTGTCCCTCTCTGAAAGACAAATGCTAATACTCCCAGTGCACAATAAAGTGGATGCCTGCAGAGGCAGGGGTATTGATAACAAAACACAACCCCATCTCAGCTCCATTTCCCTCTGCCTCAAAGGGGTGGAGGGGGAAAAAAAAAAACCTGACCGCCGAAAACCCCAAATCCAACCAATTAAACCAAAAACCACCACAGGAGAAAGAGCTGGATTTACTTGGTAAATAGATAATGCCTAATTCTACAAGTTTCCTAAAGCGTGAAGATATTTTGGTGGATTGTCTTACTAGTGGATTATAAACCACACTGGGTTTTCTTTCCACCAGAAGTCTTCTCCAGGCATAAAATAGAGGACTCAGTCCATTTATTTGGTACCTGCAGAAATTTGGAGCACAAGGGCAAATAGCTGCTTCTACAGGTGGGCTTTGTGAGTGTATTGCGCTCTGCGTGTGCTGGATTTACTGTCGTCGTGTAGATACGGTGTGGACTTGCCCTACAAATGCAGGTGGTTTTGTCTTAGAGATCTTGAACACAAACACATAACTCCCTCCACTAACTCTAGATTTTGAGTTCTACTCTAGAAGGTAAGAAGTTGAAAGCAAAGACTTTGATACCTGATGAGCATATCTATGTCACTTTTTTCTATGGCTTCTTTCTCATTAAACTTTATAATATGACATTCAAACCCTTTGAGATCTTTAGAAAAAAATGAAATAGTACTTTTTTAACTCTTCAAAACTGGCAGTTATTGAATAACTTTCTTCTGAGAAAGTTTAACTGGTTTTATAATGTAGTTTGGTGCCAGTCACTCTGAGTTAACTGATGCAACCTTTTTTTTTTTCCCCCTGATATCAGGAACCAGTCTGTACCTTTAAAAATAAGGGTTGATATCCCTTAGGAATATTCCCATTTCCTAAGAATTGTTAATAATTCTTTACTTATTCCAGCGTCTGTCCATTCTTTGATTCTAGAACTCCATAGGGTATGTGATTCCTTTGGAAATTAATTCCATGTGTTGGTTTTAAGTTATTGACAAATAATGTCGGTAATGTTCTAAATTTGATTTGTACCAATTTTCTACAATGTTAATTAACAGCAGTGTAAGTATTTAACATAAGAAATCTAAGCCTCAGTGCCTTATTCTATTATTCTTCAATGCAAACACTATTGTTATTTAATGCAAGTGTACTTTTCCGTTGCAATTCTATTTAGGTCAAACCTCATAAGCTCATTTACTGAGTCTCACCATTACCCTTCTGGCCCTGCAATAGAAAGTAGACTAAGGAACAACCAAGGATAAAATACCAGAGGTGAAAGGTGGTCACAGCTAAGAAATGAGAAGCAAAATGCTGGCAAAAACTAAGGATTTTCTTTTTATTCACTTTTTGTTACAGAGAAGCTAATGGAATACAGATCCCTATCCAGATCTACTAGCAAATGGATTGACTTGCAGAACTGATGCAGTACAGATGATCTGTACAGACCCTGTAAAAGGAACCTCTGATTTATTGGAAATTGTCAGTCTGAGGTCTGGCAGTGTTATATATGATGGGCTAAGGATAATAATGACTAGTACTTCTAGAAAAAAAAAATTCTGTCCTTTAGTTTGTTGCGTCAGAGAAGATTAAGGGGGATTTATAATAAAATGAAAATTTAAAATAAATTTCTCTTCCCTTTTGCCATATTTCACTGAATAATGGGGCAGCTTTGAAACAGGAGAGGCTTTTAACCCATTGTCAAAGCTAATAGTAACATTTTTCAGCAGTATTTACTCAGGTGCTATAAAGCTAGGGTCTGTGTAGCCTGTTAACACTGGGACATGAATTGATATCTTTCTGTCTCCATTGCATTCTTGAGCATACATCAAAAGAGGCTGCACAAGAAAGTAATCTCAGATGTTTTCCATCATTGTGTTCTGAAAAGTGAGTGCTGCTAATGTAATGGACTGGGAAGGGTTCTTGAATCAGAAACAGCGATGGATAGCTTTGCCAAAGATTAATTGGGTATATGTTTGGTTTCTGATGTTTCAAGTGGGGTTTCAAGGATATTGGGCGGGGGGGGGAACGACACCTCTTTCAATCAGAAAGCTTAAAAATGATGGGTATTGTTCTTGTCTCTTTGAAGGAGACAAAATAGTCTTAAGTATGTGTGTATTTAGCAGCATATGTGCGTGCACACTCATATACGGTTTATTCAAAGAACATTCATAAGAATGTGAAGCTGCTCTCAGGAAACATCCTGTGCTGTTTTGATCTGACCTCTAATTCCTTGGGTTTCCTACATCAGGCCACGGGCAGGACTGTGCCTGCAAAGGCAGCTGATAGAGGGTATTTTGTTGCCTCTCCACTGTGCACTGTGTGCCCCTATTGTTTATGATTTCAAACCCTGCTCTGATGATTGAGTTACTCAGTATTTTTAAATACTAGCTACAGATCCCATCCCCTTTCTTCTGGCTAACACTTCATCCACATGTCATCTTCATCCAGTCTCGCTCCTTGCACAGATGTGCATTTCAACTCTTTTTCTGTGTTTGCTGGCTCCTCCATAAAATTCCTTTGGGGAAGGGAACCTCCTGCAGCCCCAGGGCCTCTGGTCCTTTCTCTGGTACCATTTTTTTTTTATTCCCCTCACCAGTAACTCAGTTCTTCCTTTGCACGCTAGTGCCTTATCAGATGTAGCTCTTCTCATGCCTCCTGCTTTTTATATTCTTGGTCTTTTTCTCCCTCTTGCTCAGGGCTAGCCTGTGTGCTGCACATCAACCCCTATTTTTTTTCTTGTAATGGATTCTAATCCCATTTCCCTGCACTTCTTTCCCCTTTCTCTTGACTTTTCTGTAAATGAATATGGCAGTGGCTCACTGAAATCTGTGGAGACATGCTCTTAAATTCCTGCATCTGGCCTTAGTGTTGCAGGAGACATCTTTCTTGAGCAACTTCTACTGAAACCCAAGAAACCTCTACTGAATAGGAGCGGAATTTATCAAGCCCTTTCCTTATGAAATTTCAAGTCTTCGTTCAAACTCTTGGAGACACTAACACGTTTCTGAGACAAGTACATCAAGTTGGGGGATGCTGAGTTCATTTTTTAAACATGGACAAAAGAGTGTACCTCACTTTTTGAGGCAGTCAAATCATTATGATATTTCTGCAGAATACCTAAGATGGAAAATTACAGTCTAAACTACAAAAAAGTTTTCAAAGTTATGAGCAACTAAAAAATTAAACACAAGGTCTTAAAATAGGAACTGTTAAGCAATCTTACTAATAGCTGGTATTACCAGCCCCACCTATATAAAATATAACATTGCTGTCCTAATAGCATAAATGCACTAAATACCATTAATGTAATCTTAGTAATTGCTACCAGAAAGATATGGCTGCTGTTTTCTTGACTCTATTGATCTGCCAAAATTATAAAGTGGCAGTACTTTATGTAAGCTTTATTTAAAAGCATAACTGGAGAGTGATGACAGAACAATTTATATACTAATGCGGTAAATATAGCTAGAACTCTGTTCAATATGCCAAGGAAGGAACAAGCCTCTAAAAATGCTATTTTTTCGTTACAATTAAAGAAAGGGTTGAGGGTTTGGGTAGTTGGATCTTGTTTTGGCTTTAGCTTTTATATGGTGTCCCTAAAAGAAGAAATCTATATATTAGGGCCCAGAAGCATGAACAAAGTACTTTAGTGACTGATCCACAGTAAATTTTGAATACATTCAGATTGGTCTGTAGTACAGCAAAAGTGAGCCAAGAACTAAGATTGTCTTTCACTTTCTGAGGGGTACAAGCATGCACTTGAACATCATCTAACTTTTAACAATTTGCTATCTTTTAGTAATATCCTTTGTCTAAGCTTTGGTTAGCACCAAGACTCAGACTGCAGTGTTAAAGCACTCAGACTTAAGGTCACAGGAGAAATGTATTTGCTAGCGCAATTACCAGTTCAGCTGATCCTATTGTGTTGGTGAATTTCTTCACAATAAATTTAATAACCTCGTCAAGGTGTATTTTCATACTGCACCTCAGAGCTCATCTTTAGATGAGAACTTCCTTTTCTTCCCAGTCTCATTTAGCACAGAAGTCTCCTAGCTGCTATTACATGAACAATAAAAAATAAAAATAAATTAGGTCACTGTTCTGTTGAAGTTCAGCACTTTGTCCCATTTATTTGTTGTTTTTTGGATTGTAGAGGATGTTGTTCATGGCAAAGCTGCTTTTTCATAGTAGTTCTGCTCTTTGTAGTTTTGTTTCCCTCCTTTGCTTTGTAAATGATGTGTATTCTCTAAGCTTTTAAAAAAAAAATTGACTACTGAATAGAGAAAGCTGTAAGACTTGAACCTGTGAGATATCTTAGATAATCTTAAACATGATGTTCTGTTCCTTGCTATCTAAATAAAAACTTAGACTATGCAAAAAGAGATAATTTCAGTGAAGAAGAATCTTGATATAGAAAAATCTAGGAGATATTTGGGAGCCCACTGAGAATGTCAATGTGTTAAGCAGCCCCTTACTTGATCAGTATTTAGGGGTGTGTTTATGCCCATATTCATTCTTCTGCAGTAAAAACTGGCTCAGACTTCCAAATTATTGGAGGCCCAAAGAAAGAAAACTGTATCGATTAGTGCTGTGGACACTTAACCAGGTATGGGAGGCAGTAAAGGTCCACTTACACGCGCACCGTTTGTCGACACCAATGGCTGGGCTACTGGGTGTAGAGCTGAGCTGTGTGTGCATTTTTGTTCACAGCAGAAACATGCCATGATGTTTTCTAGATATTGCCCATGAGTGTTAGACTCCTAGCCCATATGTAATGAGCCTATAGAGAAGGTGTCAATGATGAGGTTTCAAAGCACCATTGCCTGTTTGTCCCATTCCAGTTATCTGTGTGGCTCCTATTGGCTCTAGTAAGCCTGTCTTAGTTCTCCTGCTAGCACGTTAATGAAGAATTTGCATTTCAGAACAAAATCGGTATAATTCCTTGTGATTTAATTAGGGAATTTTCGTGTGAAATCAGCTCCTGTTAACAACCTAATCAGTTGCATTGTGGGTCATCTGGTCAAAAAGGCATGTGCAGATTTGACAAAAATGGGCTGTTCAGGCAATTAAACTGTCATGGGATAAGAGGGAAGATCCTCTTGTGCATTAATTCCCTGTTAAAAGCTAGAAGATAGAGGGTGGGAATAAATGGTCAGTTTTTGCCTAAAAGAGAAATTATATATGTGATCCCATTGAGATTTGTTATATGTTCAATGTATTCATACGTTCCTTTTTAAATATGGAAAAAATAGGCAGAAGTTTAATAGGAGAGTCTAATACTTTAAAAAATTGCAGCAAGTTCCCATAATTGGATGATAAGCTGGCGGGTGGAGATCAATTTTGATAAATGCAAAATAATACACTTGGAAAATAACATTTATAAATACGTATAAATGATGGGCTCTAACCTAACATTACAGAAAAGATTTTGGTGTCATTGCAGATATTTCTCAGTAAACATTAGATCATTGCTCACAGCAGGGGAAAAAAAAAAGACAAATTGAATGCTAAGAATTATTAGGAAAGGGATTGATAACAAAATAGAAAAGCGCCATTATGCAACAGAATAAATCTGTGGTGCTCCCACATCTTGATAACTACAAACAATTCTGATCATCATATCTGAAAAGGCTACAATAGAGCTGGATTTAAAAAAAAAAAAGTGAAATGAAGCCTGTGTAAGGAAAGGCTAAATAAGCATTTCAGCTTTGAAAAGTGGTGATTGAAGGAGGATAGTGGTGTATAAAACTGTGACTATCCTAAAGAAAATGGTGTGTGTGTGGGATGTTCATTTTTTCTTATGACAAAAACAGAATTAAAATGTTCAGCACCAACTTTACAACAAGATAAATTGTTTATCATGTGACAGAATTAAATTGGAATACCCTTTGACAGCAGGTTGTGGTACCCAAAAGTGTAAATGGGTTCAAAAAGGATTTGGTAAATTCATGAAGGATAAATCTGTCAGTGGCTGTTAAAATTATGGTTTAGATGTGGTCCTTGCACTGAATGTACCCTATTTTTACACTCCTCCTTGAACATTGCTAATGGCCAGTAGAAGCAATTAGATTCTGAGCTAGATAGACCTTGAGTCTGACATGGCTTGGCTGCTGTCTTGAAGCTTATGGTCTTCCTCCAGGGATGGCAAGTCTTGGGGGACACAATTATTTGATGAAGACAGTTTGTAAAGACTTTGTGCATCACTTTACTTTTGCTGTCCTTTGATAGTTAGAGAGCTAAAACAATATGCAAATCATTCATTAATAAATAATTACTGCACATAATAACATAGGACAGAATGAGAACAAAACCATTTTTGAGGTGTTTCCACTGCAGCTGAATACAGATCTGTTTAACCAGTTTTTTTATTCTAACAAGTGCAGATATATGCCATCCTCCCCTCTCAATATTTGCTCTTAAAGAGAAAATTCCCATGTGTCTGCATGGGAAACGATCACTCTTTCAGGGACAACTGGTGTCTTTCACTTGTTTATTTGCCTGGCATGACAGTCAAGAACCCTTAGGAAGCTGTTTCGTGGTAGCACTCTACCTGTGTTATAGTCTCATTTCTATCTGCAGTGAGGAGAAATAGATATTTACTTTTCTTGTGTTCCTGTACTATAATGCTAAAACTAACATTTTCCCCAAAGACTACTGTGTGACAGGTATTTAAAAGTGCACATAGCCATTGAGCAGGTGCTGGAAAGACTTCAGCAGCTGTAAATTTTAGGAGAGGGGAGAGGAAACATTTGCACCAAGGAGTCCCTTTGTGCTTTTCAATAAAAGAAATATTTTCAGGCTTTGTATTCCTATAATCTGTGATGTCTGGAACATCTTTCAGCAGGTATAGCAACAGCACTATTGTAAATGTTAATGGTCCATTGGACTTTTTGGCCCTCCTAGCTCCATACTCCAGTTTTAATTCAGATATTTAATGTACAATCTTCCTCTGCTTGTGCTTCTTACTCAGTTGGAGAAAGTAGTCCATGGCTAATCAGACACTGAATTTGAACCTAGTAATTTATTTAAGTAGCTTTGTAATTCATTGGTGTGAGCATTTCCATGACGAAATGTTGATTAGGAAACATTTATGGAAAAACTCTTTAGGCTTGTAGGAAGAGATGTTATGAAGGATTTAAACATGTGAGGTACGTACTGTAGCAGGCTTCACGCAAGTACGTGGGGAGAATCAGGATATGACAGCACGGTCTGGCCCAGGCAGAGCTCCCCTGCTATGCTGGGTTTAGAAGAAAGCACTACCCTGCGTCTGAGCTATTGCCATATTGCTGCTGACAGATTATATTATTTCAAGCACAGCCCACAACAGCTGCCTTGCATCCAGCTAGGCAGCTGGTAAGGACAGGGGATTTCAGATAACCTTCTGCCTGTATGAAGGTATAGCCCATACCTAGAAGTGGAGGCGGCAAGGAGTACTTGGCGCTAGCCAGTGTAAAGCTTTGGGCATGCGTAAATATCTTGAATTCTGTCCTGCTCTCCAGCTGAGGTGTACCTTGCTCAGGGACAGAGTGAAGGATCCTATGAGTATGATCTTTAGCTACACTTCTGAAAAGAGCCCCTTACAACTTCCCACCCAGGACATGAGGTGGGAGTGGAGGCAGCAGCAGCTTCTCTCAGTTGTTGAAGACCCCAAACAGGCATGGGCACTCCTAGTCCATGCAGGAGTGCATGACCGAGCCCAGCGCAGCAATAACAGTCATGAAGCTGAAGGGTAAATCAAGCTTGTTAGGATGCTTAACTGTGTCTAAACAGCTTAATTGAAAAGCATAAATGCAGGAAATCTGATGCATCTGAATGCAATCTGAATGTTATGTAGAGCAGACATGGGGATCCCACCTCTGGGGTTTGCAGATGAATATGCTCTAGGTGGCAGTTCATAAGGCATAGACTGAAGTTCTCATAGATTCAGGAAAATCTATGGCTGGATCTTTCTAAGACACTTTTCAGATGAAGAAGTGCCAATAATGTCAAGTATTAACATTAAAAGATTTTAATTCCTAGGCATTTAGAAAATGAATGCTTTATCAACAAATCTTAAAATGTGGTTAACAGTAGAAGAGAAGCCTTTGGGATATCCATATCAAACACATTAACCCCCTTAATGATGATCTCTGTCTAAACCTTTAAATATAGCAACCCTTCCATCTGGGAAGCATTGGCCTCTGGTTCATATTGAAAGAATACTCCTTGTATTTACACCGCCCTTTTAGTTGCAGGATCTTAATGCGCTTTTACAAACTGTGCCTATGCCCTAGAAGGCAACTACTTCACTACGGATAACTACAGAGAATAATATAACAGCTACTTTGTGTAGTCCCTTTAGACATGAATTGAGATTGCTTCAGAGCATCTTAGATCAGGACTCTGCAGCTGTTTGTCTATGACTTGGCCATTGGGACCATGGAGTCCCTCAGTGCAAGCCACTGCTGTTGCACCAACTGAACTTGCAATTCCAGAGCTCAGGACAAGATTCAGAATGCCTGGGGCCTGTGTAACTTGGGGATAGGGCAAGGCTTAGGCTCCTAACTGACAGGGAACACTGTAACTGAGCCCCGTGATCAGCACTGCCTTCCACTTTGACGCTTAAAGTTTAAGTGCCTGTGCGCGTGTACAAACTCACAAATGAGAGTGAGCAGCTAAGCTCTTTTGCAAATAGGGATGAAGCAGACACTTCTAAGTGCCAGAAGTATCAACCAAATTCCCTGTGTCTGCCTGTGCCTACTGGTGTCTTCAGCAGTAAGCATGGGACAGTGGAAGAGAATTTCCTTCTACTTTCTTTACCATAGCCCAGTGGTCCGAGCACATGCTCAGAAAGCAGGAAGCCTGCTTTACGTTGCCCTGACCTCTTGGCAATTAGGATGGGGGAATTTGCATGCAGAAAACCAGTCAAAGTGTACCAGCGAGGTGAGAGAGAGAGAGAGGAGTGAGATAAAGTGTATGCACACATGACCTTATAGCCTATTGCTTAAAGCATTCTTAATTCGTAGGCAGGAAAGTCTCTCTTCCAAAGTAATCTTATGTTTTTTGGGGTTTTCTATCTGATGAATGTTCACTGCAAAATACATGTAAAATGTAATCATTCCCAAGGACTGCAGATGTTCCTTGAATCAGAAATAAGCACTTATCTATGCAGGATGTAGCCCATCTGAAAGGCAGAAGAGGGAAAACAGGAACCTGCTGCCTTGGAACCAAAGCACAATCAAACCTGTAGGATTCATTGTACTGGCAAGTGAACCTTAAGAAAACGAATGTAATTTATGTATTCCAGGCTAGAAGTTAGTTAATAGAAGACCTGGGAAGAAAGAGAGGAAAAGTAAATTGTGCTCTGTAAATCACAAAAGAGATCTGTAGACTTCAACGAGAGTGGGTAGCAGACTGTCTGGCTAGCTCTAATCAATGCCAGATGCACATATTGTAGCTTTAAAGGATTTGGGATAAAATGGGAAAAATGAGCGTGTATTAACTAGGTTTATGACCCACACTGTACATGACTTCAGATGTGTTTAGAAAGGATTTGGAGCAGACAAAGAAGTACAGCCCAGCGCATAGTCTGGTGCCAACTCCACCCAGGCTGGAAAGGTATCTGTGGTTCCTGTATACTGTAGCCAATAATGTGCACCAAGTAGTCTGCTAGAATCACTGCAATGCAGTGAGATGGTTTCCAAGCTGAGCTGTGGCAGGCCTTTTTTGACTGACTGCTTTGCTAGGAGGATATCAGCTTTTGTGACACCTCTCATGTAAGTGCATTTTGTTTGTTCTGTCCTTGAAAGATATGTGCCAGTAATTTTGAACATGAAAACTGTGTACTTATGTCCCTGCTTACATGGAAATGCACACAGCCCAAAGGACTCCCTGGGTCAGATTGCCAGGGCTTCTCATTTGACTGTAGGTTTACACATTTTCTTTCATCTGTTGAACTAATTCTTGGAAAGCTGCTTCTGGATAGGTTGCAGCCAGAGTGCACGCACTGAGTGGTGAAGAACCTTTCCAATGATCCATGGGCTCTCCTACAAGCATGCAAACTTTTGCCATCATTGTGATCTGAATAACATTAGAGATGGTTTAAGGCATTTAAGCCAACAATTCTGACTTGCGGTTGGTAAAAGGAGAGAAACATAATTAGTTACAAATGTTGATACATTTGAACATAGTCTGTGTCCCCAAACCAGTAACTTCTTTAGACTATTTAACTGTCAATTCCATGACGCTCCAGTATTTGTTGGTTGATTTGAGGACTACTGTTCCCACCTGTACTCTATTATTCACTTGCTGACAAATCAAAAGAAACTGAATTGCACTCATTGTAATACATTAAGACCAAGTGGGAAACACTTGCATTTGTTCTAAGGTGGCAGAATCTGCATTCAAGAAAAAGTCAACTTCCAGTGAAATCAAAGGTATCATCAGTAAGGTCTATGCATCGCACTGTTTCAGGGGCAAAGATTTTCTTATTTTCCCCAAATACAGAGAGTTAACCAAAGATGTCTCTTTAGCTATAAGTGTATTAATGCAAAAACAGTAAATGTCAGAGCTGTGCGCTGAGGTAACTTCTGGACTTTCTAAATGTCTAACTCTAGGATTAACTTTGGAGAAATGGTGGATAGGGTTACTTTTCTACCTGCAGAATGACTACTACATTATTCTTGCAATCTTGGTACCTGCTATGTACAAAACAGTATACAGATGAGAGTGATTACATTTTCTACAGCAATTCTGGGGATGACCTGGGCAGCTTGATGACATGAGGCAGTGTACTTGTCTCCCCTGCGATGCTGTTTCCCTGTATGCAGATTCTGGTTATACCAGCTTGCTGGTTTCCCAAATATTCCTTCCAACACAGTTCCACTCCTGAGGAGCAGAAGTAAAGCCAGAACAAACGCTAGAGCTGTTGTCTGAGGGTGGGTGTTTGTATCTAGCAGCATTTGCCCAGGGCTCCCCTTGGCTAGTGAGCATCCAGCGTATTGTGTGTGTTAGAGGGATCCCACCCGAGGGGCCTCGGGTTGTCCCGAATTCTGCACCGCACAGAACTGGACTCGCGAGGGCTTGATTCTTAGCGCGCAGAGGGAAGCAGTCCCAAGACAATGTGGGGAAATAAGAAACTGATCTATCAGCTACAAACTTTCTGCTCGCCCTGAAGGACTGAGATAACCTATGCCAATATTTTCAGCAAGGATATTTCTTAGCAGCCATGGCAGTGATGGGGCTCAGTTTGAATGGGGAGTCGTGGAATTCTTAATGGTTAGCTTAGAGGTAATCAAGAGTGAAATCGGAGTGGCTTTCTGAAGAGGCAATAGCAAGGACAACGAGTGAAGAGACAAAACCCAAGGGCTGCAGGGAAGAGGTCCCTCACAGAAAATACCCAAATAGGACAAGTAACAAGGCACGAGAGCAGGTATCGGGGGAGAAGTGCTCAGCCACACCATAGGGTTCAGCGTCAACCTTACACTGGCCATAAATTACTAACCATGTAAAACGTGCAAATAACTAGCTGGTAATTTGGTTCAGTAAATCTGTAGAAATAAAGTGGAAAACGCATTTAACTTTAGAGATCAGAGTAGGAAAGTCTTGAATTAGTTTTTCCATCCTCGGGGCAATGCACAGACCATGAACTGCTGCCCGGAGTAAGTTAAAGCTTCCTTTAAAGCACAGACCTGCCTGCTGCCTTTTGTGATGAAATTCTGCCTTCAGTCTCTCCCTACCCCAAATGAACTTCTGTAAAGAAGAAATCTTTTTCTGTGAAAACTGGGAGTGATTCTGGCCCAAAATGCAAAATTTCCAACTCCTGTTTTACACACAGAAAAGAGCATCAATTACATGTAATTTTTAATGATGATTATTATAAATTACTGCAGCTAAGAGCTGTGGATCCCATTACAAATGAAGTTTTGGAAAGAGCAGACTGTCATGCAATGTGTATTAAATTTATAGCATGGCTGCTCAGTTCAGTAAGGAACAGATTATGAATTAAAAATCAATAATGGGATTATAAGCATTCAGTTACAGGGTTCTTTTTCTAATTATCAGCAATCTGTCATCCAGAAAGTCTATGATAACTCATCTGAGCATAACAGTGATGTATCTGCTGCTCATCACAGAAAGCAAGTGGACCCTCCCCTTTTGTTTTAATGTGTATGTGTTATGACTTATGTGTTCCTGTCTCTGTTCCACTGACTGAGGCGGGGGAGGGGGAATCTCTTGAGATATACAGACCTGGTTTTACCTTTGGTATGAAAATAGCTCTCTCAGAGATACTGTACCTGACAATAGGCTGAAATAGACTGTCCCTATTGTTTAGTTCAACTCCTCAGCCAAGGGGAAGGGAAATGAGATCTGCATTATGTCCCCAGTTCTACTGACTCTATTTCTGTCTCTTACTCTGTCTCTACACATCTATAAAATGGGCGCACTACTAGCTGAAAGGAACTGAGCAGCTTTATGCCTTTGAGAAACGCTATGCTATTCAGTACTGCTTAGTTCATCGTGTGGAGTGACCATCTCTGGGGATCAAAGAAGAAAAAGGCGAGGACTGGAGATGGAAAAAAGGATGGTGGTCGTCTTACCTCCAGGGACATATTTTGGAGGTCTCCAAGAACACTGCAGGGTCAAGGCAAACAGCTGATAAAAATCATTTGTCAAAATAAACTTGCCGATAAAGCAGAAATGCCAGAGAGAGAGGATGAGAAGGGAAAGTTGACTGTCAGGAATAATTTTTGTCACTGCATGTTGTGGCCTTAGATGTTAGACATGGGCCAATTGTTAACCTCTTTGTTAGTAATGGAAGAACCCAACTATTTTCCCAAGCTTTTTCTTAGGAAGCAGACTGAGTGATGGTGACTGGGTTCAAAAGGTGGGATTCTTTTCTGGGAAGGGTTAGGGTCAGGGTTCTGGGAAGGTTTTTTATTGTGACCATCGGATTAGCTGAAATTTTGTGTGTAATTTTAAATGATATGTATATTTTCCCTAGATCTTTGGAGAGGCACATTTTAAAATCTAAAGAAATAAATAGAATAAATAATATATGTTCAATTTTTCAACTGGAGATTTTTTGAAAAGCCACCTAAGCTATTTTGGTCCAGAAAGAGTGATTAAAGGTTAAACTCTCTTGTAATATTACTCCTGAGTTTGGTTGGATATTTTCAAGATACTTATTCCCATGGCAGCAATGTTATATCTGTAGTCTTGTGCCTAGTGGTACGTGGCTGAAATTTTGGGAGGGTAGTTAATTTCTTACTGGTATTCCTATTTGTTATGCCACTAATGACTATTTACCAAGAGCTATTTGTCCACTTCGAAACATGTCATTTTGATCCCATTGATCCACTCCTTTGTGTTTCAGTTTGTCCCCTGTGTCACCTCTGTGATATGGGCGCATCCATCAGTTTTGTGTCATGTGGAGCTCATGACGTTGCTTCCCCATAGATAAGATTTTCCATGTTAGACTGCTGAATGTGATACCTAGGCACTCAGATACCAAGACTGTGTTCCCAGCATCAGGACTCAAATAGAACAAAGTAAACCTCGTTTTGATGACAGTTACAAATGCTCATGAATTTTGTCTTTGATTTATTTTCTTCACGGCTTCTCAAAGACTTTCAGGTGCTGTCAGTGATATGTTTTTGCCCAGTTAAACACACATTTTATCTGATACGAGTTTTGCCCGATTAACTTACGACAGTGTCTTTACCATGCTTCAGAACTGCTGCTGCAAACAGAAGCCAGCATTGTGCTGAGCTTTGCAAAACGAGGTTTTAACCAGAACACTGAGTAAGAGCATCGTTAGTTGTGTGTCTAAGGTACCGTGAATAAGGTGCTGCGAATTTGCCTCTGGGAGAGATTCGTTTGCGTGAACAGTTTGAAGAGTTGCCTGTGAGGATTTTGGGACAGATCTGAATTGCTCACGTGGCTGAGACAGGGGTCACTTCGGTCAGTTCCTCGCTGTCCGTGCTGCACGCGTCTGTGTTTAAGCCTGGTACTGGTACAGGAGAGCTGCCAAACCTGCATGAGCTTTTCCTGAACAAGCTGGCTCAGAAAGCTTTTGTGAGCTGTTGGGGGTCTTTTTGGGGGGTGTATTTGGTTGGTTGGGGTTTTTGTGGGGTTTTTTGTTTTTTTCCAAAGATCAATGCACACATTCTTTGTCTAAGTTTGTCACATTACAAAATTTCAAGGGCAAACTGTATATGCTTCCCTTCTATTTCTCTATTTCTGACAAACCAGAGTAATGTTTGTCATCTCAGTACTATATTTTTCTCTAAAGATTACCCTGTTTTTTGAGACTCAGTGAAGACTAGCATGGCAACATTTGAGAGAAACGAAAAGTAGGAAGTACCATAACATCATCCAACTAAGTAAAAGCCACAACAAAATCACAAATAGGCGCTTTATGAAAGTCTGCTAAAAAAAGGTCAGATTTTTTAAAACACGGTCGGCTTCTTGCACCTGTAACTTACTGGCACAGCTGATGTCATTTAGGCTCCGATTCAGCAAAGCACTTAACCATGTTACTTAGTCCCGTTGACTTTAATGGGAAGTAATTACATGTTCCGACAAAGCACATGCAGAAGTGCTTGGCTGAATCAAGGTTTTAGACGGCATAATGAGAACCTGATTGGGAGGGAGGGGGGGAACTGAATTAATGCTGTGCTCAAAATCAAGCCTATACTCTCTGAAAATATACAGTAGGAACTCCTTTGTGGCAGTGCTCTCCCTACATTGTGGCACACATTGATCTCATTGCTATACAAAAATCAAGAAAATAAAATTCTAAAGACTGTATCCATGCTATCACACACGAGTCCACGTGCAGATTGTCACACTGAAACCATTGCATAGTGATTTAACTCCACATTATACTGGTTCTTTCTTCCTTTAGCATTTTTTTCTCCTTTTCAATATTCTGTCTCTCTTACTTTATTTCTCATTTTCAAGTGAGGCTGGTGTTCCTATCTTGTACCAACATGGACTGCCATTTTGATTATGTTTGTCAGCACTGCTGTTGATGTGAGCTGTATTAAAATAGCAATTTGAAGTAACACTGGCACCAGACAGTCACCACTCATTAACATCATCTCCAGTAAAATCTTACAACAGAGCTGTAAGACTACCTGTTTTATAGTCCTCGAATCGTAGTATGGTACAGACTGTCCGCGTAGTGCCACTGCACCTCCCAGTCACTCCTGGTACATTAGAGGCCGATTTCATCTCCTTGAAAAGGTTTTATTACTGAGCACGGAGCAAATCCTGCTTGCTTTATATCCCTGCTGACGTTAATGGTCCTACTCGCATAACAGATTTCGCTCAAGGGATGTATGGGTAACAGTATTGCTTTTCTTTAAATTCTCATGGAAAGATGCTGCTTGATGTTGTGGTTGTGCAGAATTTGGTGTTTTTTGTTGTTTTTTTTTTCTTTTTAATGCAAAAGAATCTATTGCTGATAAACCAGGAAGGAAAAAGGATTTCTTTCTTTGGTGTGTGCCTCTGTGTGTAGACGATGTAGCATACTGTGAGCTAATAGCCAAGCTGACTAATTTTTCCATAGTGGATTTAAACTTTGGGGTGAATGGGATTACGAGGGTCTTGATTTCTGAGAAACACCGCCAAAATTCAATGGAAGAGTTCAGTCCAATCCCCATCCATCTGTGTATTGGTGAGGACCTGACTGGCCAGATAAGTAGGGGTTGCTGCCTGCACATATTTTTCATAATTCCAAAGCCACATTTTTCAGGGGGCCGCTCTTCATCAGTGATCTTTTCTGTTAGACTATCCTGCTCAGATAGCCCGAGTCTTCTTACCAGCCCTGCCAAGAACGTTTGGGCTGCCTAAAGACAAAACCAGGTCAGAGCGTGGTCCCTGCCTTCCCGGCGGTTTGCGCTGTGCCCCGGCCAGCACCCAGCCATGACAGCCCTGCCCATCGCGGTGGCTGCTGGCCCCATCCCCGCCGTCCCCTCTGCCCCCGCGGGGGCTGCTCCTGCCGGCACCGGTGCGCGGATGGAGTACAGCGCGGGGGTGGGAGGTGTTTGTAGCTGTCGCGCTTTCCTGCAAGGTGTGTTAGTTCAGAGAGAGCTTGGCCCAGCAAAGGGACCTGCTCGTGCAGCGAGGCACCCCAGCCCTGCCGGCTGCTCCCGGGGCCGGTGCTGGAGTCTGGCCCTTTCTTTGCCTCTCCTGTCAATGCACCGCCCTTGTAACGCTCTGCACGTGCTCCTGTAGTCCTCTGTATCTTTTGAAGCCTTCCAGTACTATTCTGTGGAGGGAGTTACAGACCCACTTGCCATTGTGCAATTAGAAGAAAGCTTAAGGAGGGTCCTGGTAGGTCTGGTAGCTCATAATGTTTTGTTCCAAAAGTTTGGGTGAGGGGACCCACCAGCAATCCATCTTCTGTCAGCGCAGCAAGGACGTCTCCCTCTTGCTGTGACCAGGATGGTTACAGCACTGTGCTCGTTTTTCTCAGAGGAAAAGTCCTTCTGGCTCAGCCTCAGCAGGGCGCAGTGTCCTCATCTACTGAGCGCTGGGCTGGAGCTCAAGTGCTTTCCTTGAGGAGAAAGTATAGGAGAGTAAGGCTGAAAATGTGGGTTTCATTGATTTAATTGGTGAAGAGGAAAAAACATATTGTCCACGGGTGGCTTGTTGGTGGTGGTTTGGGTTTTTGTTTGGGGTATTTTGTTGGTTTTGGTTGGTGTTGGTTTTGTTGTTTGTTTCTTTTAAAAAAGATAAAACACCTTGGGAGAAAGTAATAACTAATTTCACAATGATGGTGTTAACAGTTCTCCACTGGTTTCCAGGAAATCTGGGGTTTGGCTGTCTTCCTTGCGCAGCCTGCGGGGCTGAGCTGTGTCCTGCTCTGCTCAGCCAGGCTGGAATTTGCAGGAAGCTGTAGGCAACTGCCTGAAAACAGGGGGGATCTCCAGAGAGATACAGCCACAAGGAGATGCAAGAAAGAAAAAATAAATCCCAGTGACATTGAAAGAATGATTGTATCAGCACAGCCAGACAGCAACGTAAGGCCATCTGTGCTGGGCTATACGTCCTTAGGCAACGCGAGCATGATGGGAGGGGAACAGGGAGTGGGCACAGGGTGTCTGTGCCCTGGCGCGGTTATGGTCTGTTTGGTTTTATTCTCTCCTCAACCCAAAGTTACTGAGTTCTTGTACCACTGCCAACGAGGCAGTGAACTAACAGCTATGCCAGTTTTTCTTACTTCATTCCACCAGAAAATATTTTCTTTAAGGAAGGGTCCTGCGTGCACCTTCTGCGCAACGCTGGAGATAAGGCAGGCGCTGCTGGCTTGCTGAACGGGCAGCGGCGTGGGGTGCTGTTTCTTCCCGAGCAGCTACAGCTGTGCGTACACCAGCACAGCTGAGAGCTTACTATAGACATGAGGCATAAGCTTCTACAAACACGTTAGCCAAGGATGGTGATCTTAATCATGTTTTTAAAGCTGTTAAACTCAGTATATTCAGTTAAATTACTATATCCAGGATATTAAGTGACACATGAAAATAAATGAAGTGATGTTAGCAAGAATATGTAAACCAGCATTCTCTTCCTGATTTCATCAGTCATGTTTATGACATTGCTGTTGCCTTTTTTTTTTTTATAGTTGGTGCAAAGCTTGAATCCTAATCTTGATGGGTGTTTGTTGTGGTATGAGAGCACTTTGGGTTTTCCCTTTCCATCAGAGACTATTCCCTCTCTGCTGCAATAGATCAAAATGAGAGGACAGGCAGCTGGTGCCCTTCCCTGACTGCTCTGGCTGACATTCCTGAAAGTTGAATTAGGGACAGTGTTATTTACTCTATCTTTTGCTGCACGGAGAGAATAAATTCCAGCATCCCTACCATGTGTGTTGCCTTCACACATTGGAAAAAGAGGCTGCATTCCCTCTGAGGCAGATTCTTTACCATTGATGGGAAATTAATGATGGCAAGTAAAGTATTGCTAATTAGGATTAACTAAAATGATCAAAGCCTGAATGCTGTTTACTCCCATACTTCTAGACTGCTGTGAACCCTGGATGGTCATAGGCAAGTAATTTCTTTTTACTTCAAGAGATCATTTTACAAGGGGAAAATGGCATCGCACTCCATTGCAAAGTACTCTGCGAGCTATTGATAAGTACCACCACTTCAGGAGCCAGGTTTTTTTTCCTACATTAGTAGGAAATAGATTAGTATTATACAAATACACAAATACCTTAGTATTTGTAGAACTAATAAGCTCTGTGACTTGAGGAGGAAATAAAAAATAAGCTCTATCCTTGTACACTGTTATTTTTCCAGTAATTTAGAACCAAAATGCTTTAATGCCAAATGGCAAGATCTGGCCCTCACTGACACACAAAATTCCCACTTAGTTAAATGAATTTTTGCGTAAGCGCTGACCATGACACGGTCTGATGCTTTTTAAAATGCTCATATAAGAACCGAGCCTGCTCCAGTGCCCATCAGCAGGAGCAAGACACATCTACTAACAAGGCAAAAATAAACCCCAGTTTAAGGAGTTGCAAAAGGCCTGGTCTCTACGCTCTCTTAAGTAGTCTATTTTAGAATGGCTGTTGGCATCGTCGGGAGGGTACAGCATGGGAGACTTATATGGTTAAATTTTATAGTAGTCTAATAATGAAAAAAGCATGTGTAAGGCCTCTTGGCAAACAGCCCATAGTCGTGGCAGTATTCCTACAAGTAAAGCTGCAAGAAGGGAGAGAGAGAAAGATAATTAATGGGAACCTGCTTTATTTGCCAGGAGAGATTCTTCTTATGCTGAGAGCAAAGGGTATGTGCCTGAGAAAAATACAGAGAAAATAGAGTTGTTTTGTGGTGCCCTAAAATACAGTTTAATGAAAATGAGAAAATAATGGGAAGAAAGTCACTTTTATAGTCTCTGGCCAGCTGCCCAAATATGAGTAGCAATGCATTGGCCTTGGGCTGTGCTTCCAACACAACTCGCAGAAAGCTAATTGTTCTTACACACATTTGCTCTATTTTCAGACACATGCTATTTGAAACCATGCTTTCTCTTTTGCTCTTTGCTCCTTCCTTGCTCCCAGCTCGTGGAGAATTTCCACCTCAGAATATTATTTCTTGAAATGTTTTCTCATTGCAGAGCAGTATCTGTTGTTTTCCATTCTCACTGGAGGGACAGTAGGAGTCTGATGAAGCTTGAAGGTACCTGGTGTTATCTCTGATTTCCTAATCCTCAGGCGAACCTGTTTGGCAGGGCTTGCCCGAGCTGCAGAGATCCAGCTCTCAGCTGTGTCTCAAGCAACCAAATCGTGCCAAGCCTCATTTTATTTCTTCACGGCTTGAAAATGTTTGATTCCTCTATCCAGTGTATTAAACTCAGGAACCCCTGGTTGTCTGTGTGACCACCTCTTCTCTTTTCTCACTCTCTTTTCTCTCACCTGGACATGTGCACAAAGGTGGAGAAACAGACCCTGAGATAAGGTAAATCAGTGGCACCATATTTATTTAATCCATTAGCAAATCATACATCCAGGTGAGGTTCTTGTCCTGGCTTTTTTTTTTTTTTGTAGTACCTTAATTAAAATTATACTGTGCAAGTGAATGATGGAATATGTTAGTATGTTTGGGGGATATAAAATAATAAAGAGAATCCTCCATCTAAAGCAAAGTAGAGCTTAGAAAGAAGAGAGTGATTTCTGATCCAGAATTCAGTTCTGTTCCTTCAGATTTACCCCCGAGTCCGTCAGAGCAGAACAGGATCCCCTGAATTTCACATGTACATGTTTCTTCAGTTGGGCTTCAAATTTCTGTCAGCTGAAATTTTCTTCTACTCCATCCTATACACTGCAGGCAGAGATCTGATGTCAATGCTATTTTGAATGATGGGTCAATACTAAACCTAGAGGAAATCAGTGAAATAATCCCCACTAACATGTATGCAGTGCAGAAATGGAGGGATAAGGGACGGACAACAAAACCAGCACTGCCCCAGACTGGCAGTGTACATTGACTGGTGAGCTAGATATACTTCGTGAGTCAAGTCTTGGGATCTGGAAGGGATAGCATTAATAGGTATGATGCATATTAAATCTCTGCCCCTCCTCTCCTCTTCGCCCCCGCTATGAATATTCACTATCCAAAAATTTGCTCAGTGAAAGCAGTCTTCCATATTTTTCTATGAACATCAGTTGCTGGAAAGCTATTTCAAATGATTACTGGGTTTTCCTCTTTCAGATTTTTAACTACTTCTGTCTTTTCCAAAGAATATGACTGTTGTCTGGAATCAAATTTATGTTATTAATTAACACATTTCAGGGAATTAAAGTTGGAAATCATGCAAAGCTCTGAAGTTTTCTCTTCTACATAGTTAACTGTACTTTAATATCAAGGTTTTAAAGAGATTTATTACTGGGACTTTGAATTCACTTACTTTATAACTTCTTTGCATGTATTGTTCAAGACAAAAATTATTCATCCTTTTTCTTTAGCAATAGAGAAATCCCTCCTAATGTTATTACCTGAATGGTGCTGCTTAAAGTGTTATTTGTGCCAGAAGAAATAGCTGTGAAAATATTATGAAAGACCATTGATAAATGTAATAAGGAAAATTTTTCTTGGCATTTTTCTTGCTGGGGCTTCCACTCAAATCTCTCTCCATTTTTTACAAAGTTCATAAAGAAAAGATGGATAATTTTGATGTAAATGCAAAAAGGGAAATAAAGCTGATCAAAAGTATAGCAAAGCATTGTGTCAAAAAGCATCCAGTTAGATATTTTTGGTTAGTGTGCGGTGAACTGTGCTATGTTTTTAAAGAAGCGAGCTCCTCAAACGGCAGAGCCACAGAAGGCACCTCTGTGTTAGTTCATGCTTCTCCTTGCTGCTTCCCCACATGGAACTTCTGTGATAGGCAAAGTATTAAATATGATCTAAAATAGTCTTACATGTATGTGGTTAACTATTTTATACCATAAAAACAGAGATGTGGAAGACCTGTTCAGTTATCTAACCAATCCAACAAGAACCATAGGCTTGTTTTCTTGATTTGGTCTTGATTCTGCAGAAGGTTATCTGGCACCACGTCCCCTGGGATGTGATCTTACTGCAAACTGAGGCAGCAAACTACTTCTCATTGCAGATGAACTGTAGTAAATATCTGATTTTACAGAGCTTATGCTTACACATGTAGGGATTTTCTAATTTTAGTTTTTCCTGACTGAGATATATATGTTCCCATGGCTGTGAATCACTTCTCAGATGAAGCTTTCCTGGTTTTTTCATGCATATTTATTTGCAAGAGATTTGTGTTAGTTCTCTGAAGGACCCAATAGACAGTGCTCTGGGTCCAGCCTGATCCCAAAAAAGGTATTCTAGGAAACAAGATCAGAAGGCTAATGGAAGACATCCAAGAATCGTGTAACTGTGGGCTGAGAAAGCCTTATTTAAGGCAATTTATATGATATATATTAGGAACACAACTTGACCCAAAAGGGGCTTTATCAAGATATCTGGGACCTTGACTTTAAAAACAGTTACAGCAGACTTCAGCTTAACAGTGGAGCCATTCTCACTTTATTCTATTTCTGTACATGTTAACAGAGATGTGGAAAGGTTGTTTGGTATTGCCACTGTTTTGTTTAGGTTTTTTCATGGTTTTCTGCTTTGTGCCATATCGACCTGCTGTTCAAAATTGTCAGCTTAAGTTTTGATCTGATGTACTTATGCCAACGTGCAATCTGCACAAGACCAAATTTTCCTTTTATATCCTCTAGCTGGGTCATTATGCCTACTTGTTCTAGTTGTTCCTCTGAGGGCTTACAGTTTACCATACCTTATCTTTTTGTTTGTGTATTCCAAATTCTTGAAAAAGAATATATGGTCTAGAGAGATGTGGGTTAGATGCTTGTGTGAAGCCATTCAGTGTCACTGAATGTCACTCAACCATAAAATTGAATTACAATAGTTCCCTAACCTAAAAGTAAAACAAAATTCACAAGTATGTGCAGTCTGTACCAGCACGAAGGACATAAGTGCTTCAAAGCGTAGATGCAAATGGAATGAGAACATTTACTTCTGACTTGTTTTATATTTGTTTAATTAAAAGTCCAAAGGAACCTCAAAGCCTATGAGGCAGTTAGTTGCCCTCTTGCTGATTCTGTCGTCAAAATTGCTGGGATCCTTTCAGCTTGCCTGCTGAATAAACAGATATAGAGATTAAAATACTCTATCCTGAGAGCTATTTGTTTTTTTCCTGAAGGTTCTGCCTCTTTACTGCACTCTGGTAACAGCTCTGTAGTTTGTCATAGCAATGAAGTATTACTGAACTGAGTACTGCACTTCATGTTATCCTCAGGATAGATTCTCTGAGAAATAAGACTTAGGTGAGTTGCAATAATTACAATCAATTACTTTCTGCTTGTGCATGCATCAATGAAAAAAATAAGAGCCTATTTTCTGTGCTTTGATATTTGATAGTCATTGTACTGGACACTTTGGAGAGCTGATTTAATAAGGCACGTTAGGCAGTCACATCATAGCGTATGAGTCATTTGAATTCCTACAGCAGCTTGCTATCTTAGGTAAATGCTAGCCATATGTTTGGCAAATGTCATTAATTTTTTGAAATATTTGAATGACAAGACAAATAATGAATTGTCTCTTTCCGAGTTAGTTGTTTATTGTTCTTTGGTATGTTCTCCCAATTTGGCTCATGTGTTTTGTGAGACATTTTTGTTCTTGGACATACGCTAACATTGTCATAGCTACTACTATTATTACTTGAACTGGAGGCCACAGCTGAGATCATCATTGTTCTTGGCGCTGTACTCATGACAGTAAATGTCAGTGAGTCTTTAGTTCATTGAAGGCAGAAGGTATACTGGAGAAGATGAGAAGAAATAGTGTCTGCTTTCCTGTTAGAGCTGAAACTGAAGCAAAGAGCACAAAATGATGCAGGAAGTCTGTATTTTCTGGGTCCCCTCACCTAATTTAAAAATAACCAACCAGGAGCAGTCTTTGTATTTAAGCATATTTAATTAGCCAGGTGTATTGAATAAGTGACACAGATCCTCTATCCTTGCACACTAGTGGATTTCCAGAGGAGGATTTTCACAAAACAAGACAAAAATATTTCTCAGGCTGGGACACAGATTTTTGTGGCTTGGTGTTCCTTTTGTTTTGGTCAAAACTCTGACATGGAGAGCAAGTTCAAAAGTGAAAAGAAGAAAAAAAAACCTACATCAAACCTCATCTCCCTCTGTTCTCTGTTTTGAATTTGACTGTTTGCAGGAAGAAATTAAAATCCAGTGGGAGCTCCAAACTGTTTCTACATTCAGTGCTGCACAAATATAGGATGCTGGTTTGAAATGAGATCTAATTAAACCTTAACTGCTTTGATACCCGCTTTTTAGGTGCAGTTCTATGACTTATGATACGTTTTTCCTTTGACTCTTTTCTGTGGCTTCTTTTTTTTTTTTTTACATGTGTGTGTTTCTGCTAGGTGTAGTTTTCAAGCAAGCAGTGGAAATAACAAAGTCATTTGTAATTGTGAAAGGGTAAAGGATGCCACAACAGCTAACTCAGAGGGCCTAAGGCGGTCAACGATAAATCTACCCTTCCAAAGAAAGAAAACTATTTAGAAAGAGTACGTACAAGGGAAACAGGTAAAAAAAAATCTGAAAATGAGACCAGAAAACTCAGAAGGCAAAGATACTTACTTGCATGTGATGAAAGAAACTGCAAAAGTAAATAAATTAATCAGACCAGGCAGGAAGCATAAATTCTGGAAATGGAGCAGAATACTAGGGGCAAGTGAACTGAACCAAAATTATGGTTTGATTGGTAGCTGTCAGGAGAGGGAAGACACATTTTCTTGAGTATCAGGTACTTGAAAGAATGATAAGATTTTAAGGGCGAAAGTGAGTGTTTCCAGGCCATGTACTCGTCGTATACACTGGCTGAAATGAGGCAATAAAAAAAAAGGTGTTTGTACATCTATATATAATAGCATTATCTTGACAACCTTTTTCTGGACAGTAAGGCAGAGAATGAAGCTTGCCAGTTGGTTCTGATAAAGTATTCTAAAGCTGAAAAAAGGAAGGCAATCATTATTAATTCCCTATTCTAGAAATATTACTTTCTTCCCTAGTGACTGGAAATAGATAGGTATTATCTTTTACTTACTGCCATAGTTGGGGAATAATGGTAGATAAAGGTTAAACATATATTACTAGATACCTTTAGTTCCACTGACTTCTAAACATTTATTTGTATATTTATTTTAGAGTGAAAACCTAGTCTTAAGAGCATGGCAGTATCAGTTTGATATCCTACTATGCAAACCACTTGCAAAATAACATAAAACCAGGAGGTTACTACAGGTTTTCCAAGCTGCAGCACTAAGTCATAACTACTAAAAAGGGAATGATTTAAGAAGAAACTCACAGTAAGAGTTTATTTTAATAGTGGGGTGATAACAAGAGATAGCACAAGTGCAACCGTTACTTAGACATATTTTGGTATTAGGAGCCTTTATGGGGAAATCTCCCATGGCGATTCTACTCTGTCACATCCTGATTCTGCCTGTGGTCTGATGGGAATAGGAGGGAATGAGAGAAGTGGTCCTTCTCATCTTCTGAATCCCTCTGAGTCTTCCTCCCGTTGAGACTCACACTTGTTCACAGATCTCGCCTGATACAGGACAAAACTCTTTTGACTCAGCCACTTAAAAGGAAGGCTTCAAATCAGTTCATGCTCTCGATTAAGCTAATAGGTACAGACTATAGTAGAATCAAACTTTGTGAAATAGTTAAGATATTTCTTTCCCAACTAAATGGGAAGAAGACAGAAAGAGAAAATATTCTTATTAGCAAATGTATTTTGGGAGGCACTTAGGTATTGTCATGGCAAGAGTCAGATCTATCCAGATTAGGGAAGGGAACTTTGATAAAACTAATAGGGGGAGGAACTTGTATTCAGGTGGAGTCAGCTCATGATCCTGGAGTCAGTCTGCATGATCCATGGGCAAGGTTTCCAGGTTAGAGACTGCAGAATGGATTACCCCTATGGTTAAGGTGCAGAGGTTCTTTCACAGGGGCTGTACAGCCCCATTCAGGTCATCCTTGATCAGGTGTTTGCAGGAACACCTCCTCTCCAGACCAATACAGGTATGTTCACATAGGGTCCTCTCTTGTGCTCTGAGCCCTCCTGCAGCCTACATAGCATCAGAGGTCTCAAGGTGGCTCTGCAGCTGCTCTCTTAGGTTTGGAAAACATAGCATTGGTTAAAACTTCTTCATTTTCAGGAATAGTTAGCTCCATCAGTTATATGAGTGATTCAGCTCACCACTTTAGAGACCATTGGGATGGACTCTTCCAGTTTACCTAATACATGGATTGGCAGGGTGTAGTGCCTTGTCCCAAACGAGCTAACTCCGAAAGCGCAAGCGTTAGGGCTGTGTTAGCAGGGTGAGCTAACCCCAAGGCAATGTGCTGAAACGTGGCTCTTCTGCTTTGGAGACTCATGCTGACGGCACGGTGGCAGTGCTCTGCTAATCTCCCCTCATGGACTAATCTGGTCAAAGGGACTTTGTGTTAGCCTTAGCACGCAGTCATAGAATCATAAAAGAGTTTGGGTTGGAAGGGCCCTTTAAAGGTCCGTTTCTCAGTGTAGATATACCCCTCTGCCTAATGACAGAAAATGCTAATTTCATGAAATTAGCAAATATTGATTTCTTTGAAATGAAATATGTGCATTTGAGATTTCTCCCACACAGTGTGCTTACTTTCACCGTTATAAATTCCTCTAGTGATTGAACTAATGATGGGTTTCTTTTCTGGATTTGCCCTAGGAAAATTGATGTGGTTTAAGTGCATCTGTTTTGTTAACTGGGGTGATTGAATACATAAATATGTAGTGGAGAGAGCATACACTTTAAAAACAGTTTATTTTAGGGAACTTCTTGACGCTTTGTTTATGGAAGAGGTGTATCCTGAAACTGTTAAAGAATTAAACGTGGAGGTAAATGTAGAATACCTTTGTTCAGTGCAGTGGTATTCAATCAGAGTAGTGGGGATCTCTTCCTCTTGTAAAATCTCCGGAATTCCTAGAAGTTGTATGAATTCAAAAGCAGTCGCTGTGCTGAGCAGTCTGTAAAACACAAGGGGAATTAGATAACTGATTTTTTTCCACTTGCAAGGTAACATGTGTAATGTACATGAGAAAATGTTATCATTAAACAGCTTAAAGCCTAAATCTAAACCTATTGCTGTGGCCAAATGAGCAATGACCCTGCACTGCCCAAGAAATGTAAACAGCATTTGTACCAAATAAAAGGATATTTGATGCCATCTAGTGGCAGTTGTGAAAAGGCGACAGCAACTCTGAAAAAGTCCCAGAATCTGCTCTTTGTAACGGCAAAAGTATACTGTGCCTTTAATCCGTCAGCCCGTCACTGGCATGGATGTGGAAATCCAGGTATAGAGGTATTATATAGAAAACTGCAAAGGTTCGTTTCCTATAGGCTCTGACTGAATATACGTGTGTTTTTTCAGTACTTTTACCTTCTTGACCGCTTTGCCCCAGGCCTGCCAGAAACAGTAATACTTCTAAGGTCACAAACCACCATCTAAATTAGGCAAATTGGCATATTTTTAGGTTTAGGATTTACATGAAATATCTGGCATCAGGAGGAGAAAGTGCCAAGCAATATGAAGGTAGGGAATTACTTCTTTAAGCCTAACCACCTTTGCTGAAGGATTAAATCTATTACATTTAAACAAATTAAACTCATTAAGTATTAAACTTATATAATTAATCCATTCAGGATAAAATATTAATATACTAGTCAAAAGGTGGCATTTCCAATAATATCTGTGATATATATATATGAGCCTATTGACAACTTATGTTCATAAATCATGTGGGTTCCTCAGGAAAAAAGATAATATCCCATTTTATAGTTTCTGGTGCAAATTAAGCAGTAGGTTGTCCTGCAGCCAAGTGTGAAGGCACCATATGCAAACCACCTCATGCTGCCAACTGACAAACCATACATGTGTGTAGGGGGGAAGGGTGCTAAAGAATAGAGTGAGAATCAGAATAAGAATTATTATACTTTATTATGTGCTATTTTAGGGTCATTGGTATGGAACTGTCTGGCTAAAGTGCCACGGCCTAGTTTCAAAAGAACATTACTCCGTTATTCCCTATGAAATCAGCCTAAGGAGCTCCAGATACGGCACTATTGAAGTGACTGGTGCTAATTCAAGCAACGACTTTCAAGAGTGACTGCAGCCTCTTTCCTTGCTGAAACGTGCCAAATTCCAATTAGTTCTAGTCTGACCAGCTAGAAGTCAAATTAAAAAAAAAAACTCAAATCCCAAAACCCTGCATGAGGTTTTTTTCATCACAGATTTCAGTTGTCATTTTTTAAAAACACAGTATCTGAGTATCTCCTAGAGCGAGAAGCAAATTAAGAGATCTTTCCTTTCTGGGATTGACCCTTTCTGCATCTAACTTTCTGCTTTCCAGGTCTCTGCATGAAAGTTTTAGCATAGAAAATGGCAGCAAGTGAGTAGAAGGAACATTTTGCTGAATGAGCTTTTTACAGACAATGTGATGTGAACTTTCTTTGTAGTGGGAAAGGTATGAAGCAGCTGATAATGAAGCCTCCAGCTGGGCAACTACAAATTATTGGATGCTTTTGCTAGGATGGGCCAGCTATTTTGTGGAAGTCCAGAAAAAAAGAAAAAATAAATGGCCTGCCAAGTTGTAAACCCAAGGAATTTAAGTGTCCAGAGTACAAGTGAAACTGTCAAAGGTGCATGAGTGGTACAGTTTACTGAGTCCTTCTGGAGCTTATCATCACTGCTTGCAGAAACATGCAAACTACTCATCCAAGGTCAGGCTTTGTCATCTTCAGCTCTGTATTGGAGGGCACAGGCATAATTAAGCAGCTCCTGGTCACTCTTTCCACAAACATCTCTTTCCTGGGACAGTTGGCCAGGGATGGGTAAACTCTTTGGTGAGGCTGCCCATTGCCACCTCCTTCTTCCTCCACTGTGGTACCTCCTTCTTCCTCCACTGTGGTACCATATGGGGCTATGATGTCTCCAAAGTGCAGGCGAACCTCTCACTGACAAAACATGCCAATGCTTTAGGTCAGCTAGAGACAATATTTGCAAAAGTGGAGAAAAACTTGCCAAAGTGGGAGATCTGAATCTGTCTCCTGTGACAGAAGCAGACTACTACTCATGTAACAGAGAGATTTCTGGTTAGTTCAGCCCTTAAGTGCCTGTGTGTCTTGAACCATCAGAAATGTCCCTGCCCTGAGAAATTCACGAGTTGTGGAAGCAAGGTAGATGCCAAACTCTGCTGCTTATTCACAGGTAGAGAACTGAGTTTAAAAGAAATGAGTGACTAGTTCCAAGCAGCAGGGGAAATAGTTATCAAACCTGAGAACTGGCCCTGGAATTTGAGAGTACAAGTTCAGAGCATCTGCTATGTGAATGTATTTCATCCAGTCATATAGATATCTATCAGATATTTATGAACATTTCATCTAACAGCTGTCTGCAGTGATTCACTGCTGCTCCTGCTCAACTGTAGTATTTAGCACCAGGATTTTAGTCACTGGTGAAGACTAACACCACAGTTTGGGTAAATTGTGTATCTCTGTATGAGTTCCAACGAGTAGACATGGACATGGAACATACACATAACCTAGAAATTAGAAGATGATTTTCATTGGTAGAGAAATGAAGTCAAAATGTGGTATATAGCTATACATTAGCAGTAGTGGGAACAAAGCAGGAAATGGTTTTCAAATGAAGATCCGTAACCTTCCAAAGGTCATTACATGGTATGGTGGCCTCCAGTAGCGAGGACTTAATGGCCAGGATATCCCATCACTCTATCCTAAATTACTAGTAAAAAACCAGATGATGATGTGATAGAACACCAAGATTTCATTACATGTGGCAGGAGCAGTCTGTTCCTTCTGAATGGCAAACCTGTCATCTCAAAGCCTCATGGAACGGTGTGTTGTTTACTTTTGCCACCCAACATATCTTTGGGGAGAAACTATTTTATAGGTTTTGTTAAGACGGCATACATTCATGTTCTCATTGCATTATGAAGCCAGTTGATTCAGAGGGAGAAAATGGTGCTGAAACTAAAAGGCCTTAAAAATCATCCGAGCAGCTCCTTGCTCCCTCTCTAGAAGCAGCTGGTGTAATAGCATCTTACTGCTCCTTGGTTTAGTGCTTTCAGTGCTAGGGGTTTTTTTTCTATGGTACTAGAAATTCCCTGAGGTGCTGTTTTCTATTAATTGAAAGAGAAACTAAAGACAGCTCCATTCGGTGCCACTTACCTAGGATATGTCAGGCAATTTATTTGTTTTCCAGGCAGCCCTCTTCCCCTGGATACACGTCAGGGGAAACAAAACCTTTTTCTCACATACTGTGGATTGCAGTTCAGGTCTGTAGTGACAACAAGTAAGAATAGTGGAAAAAGAAGTTTGAACACACACGCACACACCCCCAAAAAAACCCCACCCCACCAAAACCCAACAGGTACATGAGTGCAAAGGTAAATACTGATTAACGTGAAAAGTTACCTGAGGGTAACTGTTACTGACTCCAAGAGGAGGGCTAACCTGCCATGCTTTCCCTGGATCTGAACCTCAGTCAGGAGAAAGGAACTTACTGACTTACTAGTTTTGTGGTGTGATTTGAGATTAATCGTATGCCCCAAATTTGGTTGAATTACTAGGATCTGGTTAGCCATGGCTCATCTACATGGGTATGAGAACACAATGTGTTTTCTTTTTCTGGTATAGATTTTTCCTGCTGATTTCAGAAAAAACTAATTCTTTCACCTTTTATCTACCAGGTATGAAACCTCTCTGTATCTCCTATTTTTACTCCTGCAGCTGAGTACTAACTCACTGAAATAAATTTTTTTTCTACCAACTTCCAGATGCATCCTAATCTTCAGACTTATTTTCTCCTATCCAAGCCTACTTTTACAGCAGGAAAATTGGAGTGGGCTTAACTGAACATATGTCTGCTAGATCTAGCTGAGATGCAAGCCCTAGTAAACCACGCTACTTAACCACCTAGAGAGTTTCTTGGGTTGCCTGTGGCTGTGAGAAAGATTGAAAAGATCCAAGTGCCCACAATGCAAAATACTTCTTTTCTAAAATTGGAAACTGGAAAACTTCCCAGCTTCCACATCTGCCTCTAATTTACACCTCTGAGCACGAGGGTGAGCAGGGAAAAAATGAGAAGGATTAATGGACTACTCTCTGTGTAACTACTGTGGGAGACTACACCCCCAGTTGCTGCAATCTGGCAGCAACTGGTTAGTTACAAGACAAGGAACTGAAGAGTACCCGCTATTTGAGCTAGAGATTCCTTATGTCCACCCCCATCCATCTGCAGGAGACACTACTTGTACAGAAAAGGACCAGAAAGCAGATGCTTAGTGCCTGCTTCTAAGCACAATGAGAAACAAGAAATCCTGAGCTGAATCTAAAGATCCCATACTGAAACTTGAATAGAGGAGCAGGAGCTTACTCATCCCAAGCTTAATTCTCTTTTCATCTCAGTCCAGCTCTCAACAGATTGAGCACACACATAACACGAAGCAGGTTAGCATGACACTGAGGCTGGTGTAAATGTTGGACAAAGTGACAGTATCAGGCTTGGCAACAAGACACAGGATGCAATTAAGCTTAGGCCTAATAGGAAACCGGCCTGAGAGGAATCCTGTAACCGGGGTGACTTTTCAGTGCAGTGCATGGCTACAAGCTATAGTATGAGATGTTTTAACATGAGCTGTCGGAAGATGGGAAGTAGTCCCTGCAGTACGAGTCACTGGAGCAAGCACAGATTCCCAGATCTCCGTTCAGCTGCGTGGTTCTGTGTCTGGTTTTGATAATACCCTGAACCACACGTGAACTGCACAGACTTATCCTGGAAGTGGTGGAGGATGGTGCAGAAATGAAGCTTACTGGATCAGGGTTCATCAGGGTGAGGAGTTTCAGTCTTTCTCTCTTGTAGTTCAGAAAGCCATTTCCCGCAAAAGACCAGTGCTGTCGGCCGAACAGGGGTGCAAAACCAGGTCTGCAGTGCCGTGCATATGTGGGGCTGCAGATTTTGCTCACGCTCTGAAAGAAGGGACATATGAACTAAAACAATGAGTAATTTCAATTAACATGCTGATATTCCTTGCTGAAAATGGGGTGAGATGTGCGTTCTCAGTCTTGGGTGCAGAGGTATAAATGTAGCAGACACAGCAAGGCAACAGCTTCATGCATGGGCAAAAATTGCTCTTTCCTGCATCCCAAAATGGGGCAGAAATGCTTTGCAGTAAGCATATGTGCTTCCAAATATTACAACTCCAAAGCAGAATGCTTTAAAAAATAAAGTGAAATGTCTTTGACACACAGATAATGTACAGGACCAACTGAGTGTACTCTTTCATGTGATGTTTAGTCAGCTATTTTAAATCCCATATATAGGACACACAGCTTATTCATCCATTTAAAAATAGTTAAACTGTCTTTGGGAAGCAGGATGCTGAGACTAACTTGAACAGTACATGCTTGAAGCTAGGATGTATGTTGCCTCTCGTTTAGGGTGGCTTGAAAGATTTTGCAGTTAAAGAGATTTTTCTTCCTTATGTTTCTGTGGAATAATAATGACATCCAGTGGCTGGCTACTTTAATAATACATATGTATCTGCTGCAGGTGTAATAGGCAACGATAAGATTTCTCTGGGGTCTTTTCTTTGTGGTAGCTGAGAGTTCTTTCTACCAAAATTAGCAGTGGGGATTTTGGGGTGGGGGGACCTGAGTGGTGGAGGCTGTGTGTGAAAAGTCCCCGTGCTTTAATGAGTCCCTACAGTAAGAAAGTCAATTCCACTTTACTGGTATCTAAATGCCAGTTTAGCTTCAGGGAAGAACAAGATATTGTAGTTTGCTCATTCTCCGCTCTTCTAAAGAGACTTAAACCCAGATTTCTTTCCTAATAACTGAAACCCACAGTGGTCTAGGTAGTGAATGCATCCCATTCCCCTTTCTCTTATTTGAAAGTGTTAATATAAAATATACGTGTTTTGATTCTTAATGTGATCATATTTCACCTGTTTTCAGTTTTTTAAATACTTTTTTGCTGCCCCATCGATGTTCTTTAGGCTGCCCTGAGGCATCCTTAACTTACATACCAACAAAGTGAGGGGTTTTTTAGGATTTTTTTTATTCTACTAATAAGAATAAGTTTCCATAGCAACTACCACTCACATGGTACTTATTGCTGTGGGATTTAGTTACACTTCTTTTTAATAACAAGGACCTTAAAACAGTAGCACATCATGTGATTTTTTTGCATTTTATTTAGTAGCAGAAAATTACATACTTTATATTTTTCTTCTAGTGACTGTTTGGTTTGTGCATTAAAATTTATTTTCTCCTCTTCCTTTTAAATACAGTCTTCCAAGAACCTCAACAGGGTAAAGATATGGGATGCAAAATAATTTCTCTGAGAAAAAGGCTTATGTGCATAATGGACTAAAGAAAATTAGATGTCTGAGGAGTGGGAACACATTTGAATAATGAACGCAGGGTACTGGGGCATTGATAGAAGGTGCGTTCTCTCCCCTCCCACTTGCTTCCTTTGACTTCCCTGGAGTAAAAGCCATGACTACAGCAAGACAGGAGCTAAAAGACCTTCTTTTTGTGATAGGCTGGATAGTCTTGTTTTTACGAACACTTCCCGGACCTAGTATGGGTGTAAACAGAAGGATAGCAAATTAATTTGTAAGCTATCTCCAATACATTATTTTGCTTACTAATTAGACAATGTAAAAAGAACAGCAGTCTATGTAGCCTAATAAAGCATTTTCATACAAGTACATAAGATGAGGTTTACTTCAGAGCAAAAATGTTTTTGTCTATTATTAGTTCATTCCTTGTCTCATGAATTTAGTATTGCTTGAGCACAGACTGTAAGAGAAAAAGAAAAAAAAAAAAAAAAACCACCACAAAAAAACCCCAAAACTGGTGTAAACTTATGGCCAGAACCTTCAACCCTTGCTCATTTACCAGACATCAGTCTTGCTGCGGTCAGTAGAACAAATGATAGAGCTTTTTGCTCAAACAGGTCTAGCTGTTAAGTGAGATGCTGTTGTATAGAGATGGCTGTTTTCTTTTGCAATACGACTGCAATTCATTGCATGTAATATGACATGCATTAACCAGTACAACGTAGTGGGCTGAAAATATTCACAGAAATCAAAGTAAGTTGGTTTAAAGTAAATAGTAGATACTAGCTGATCTAATGCTCTGCTTTAGATGAGCTAGAGTACTTGTGGATCATTGCTCACAGATAATTTTCCAACGTACACCTAAAAAGAGTGTGCTCCTTTCTGTGTAAGTATAATTTAACGTTTGTTGCACAATAACGGATAGATGTGCAAATTAAGCCCATTAAGCCATCATCCCCATCTCAGCAGTGCTTTGTTTATCTGAAGATGACTGTTACCTGCCCTTCTCTGCACCCTGAGCAAACACAGCGAATCGTTTCTGCCATTCCTCTAAACAACCGATTGGTGTTGATTTCCTGTGGATTCTCTCTACTGTCCTTACAGTTTTCCTTCAAGCGTGGTGTCCAAAACTGGGCACAGGATTCCAGCTGCGACCTCCCAGTGCTGAATAGATTTGAATAATCACCTCCTCTGTCTTGCTTCTGGCAGTCTGGCTAATCCTTCCCCAAATGACATTTTCTTTCATGGTTTCTATTCAGTTTGTGGCCTGCTGCAGCCATCCCATTTATTTTTCCTCAGTGCAGCGTTTTGCATCATTCTTTACTGAATTATCTTATGGATTTCAAATGATTTCTTCAATTTATCAAGATGATTTTTCATTCTAGTCACATTCTCCGAAGTGCTCGCAACTGTTGGTGTTTCCTTCAGTGCATATTTTTTGAGTGTTATTTGTAAGGATATCTTGTGGTGGTAGCAATGGGATAGACTGCAGTGATGATAACATTTTCACTCAAGCTTTTTCAACAAGCTGAGGACCCACATAACAGTGATTTCAGTGAGACAGTATTTCTTTGGTTTGCCAGGGTGTATTGCAGAACATTCTTCTGTTAGATCATGCTGATTCAATTAAATCAAAAACTTGTGTCAGCTTAGCTTGAAACCTTTGGTAGAAAGTAAGCAGCAACCATGCAGGCTCCCCTTAGCCGTTGCTGGGAGTTCCGATTCTCACAGTGGCTTTTTTCTTTTAAGCTGGCAACTAAGGAAACTTAGAAACCTGAAGTGCTGGGCTTGATTTCAAAAAAAAAAAAATAAAAATAAAAAAATTAAAAAGTATAAGGCTTTCAAATTAACTGGAATGTTGTTTTTTGGGTTTGGGGTGGTTGTTGTTGTTGTTGGGGCTCTTTTTAAGATGGAAATGTAGGATTTTTTTCATTCCAAGCATGAATTAAGTAATTTTAAAGAAGTGCAAAAACTCCCTGGAATGGGAATTCCAGCTCTTTGCCACTTTATTAATCAGTATTAAATGAGAACAAAGTCTTCTAAAAATTCAGTTTTATGAAATCTGCTAGTCCAGTGAAGGAGCAAGTCCCCTCGTAAAAAGGAAATGTTCTTCAGTTCCTCCATTTAAGGCTCAGTCTTTCACATCAGTTTCTGGCTTGTAGATGTCTGACCCGCTCTTTTTTCTTTTTGAAAAATAATTATGTTTATTCTCTTCCTTCTTCTCTGCTGTCCTCACACACTGATGCTGTATTTAGCATTGACCTCTGAAGGGGAAGGTATGAATAGTAGTTTAAGAGATTCCATAACACGGTGGAAATGACAATGATATATCTCATTTATTAAGTATGTTTGGAAGGGAATTATGACAGGCATGTAATTTCACAGTGGTCTAAAGGATGTCTCTGGTTATTTTGTGGATCAGACAATGTAGGGTGAATCTGGGGCTTAGAGGAATCATTTGGGTAGAAATTTGGGAAATTCCAAAATGAAAAGTAGTGTACAAAATTAGTGAAAATATGGCTAGGGATACATTTAAGTAGGAAGAAATAAATAATCCTATTTGTCCTAGTAGTGAGACCACAATTAAGTACCCTTACTGCAACCTGTTTCGGTGGAATAATAAAAGAATGAGATACCAGGAGATGTGGAGGTTCTTACTCTTCAAGGAATAAGCTGTGTCCCAATTCCATTGTTCCTTTGGCGATGGAATACTGGATGAAACTTTCAGACCAAAAGATTTTTTTGGTTAAACTTTTTTTTTGCCAGTGCTTAACCAGATTTTAAGTATGTTTTGTTTCCCCAGTTTATCTCAACCCCCCCCCCCCCCCCAAAAAAAAAAACAAAAACCACAAAACAACCCCCCCCAAAAAAAAACCCTGAAAAATGTATGTCTTACATTTTCATGATCAAAGATCTTTCCATAGACGTTCAAAACTTTTGTCAATGGTTTTCTTTTAAAATCAAGATTAATTTTCACAGAACAAAGCATTTGTATGGAACACTTCTGCAGTCATTTAGAACCATTTGGAATCATTCCACTTTAAATTTGAAAAAAATTGAAAGAAGTTAACTAAACATGCAGACACAATCAGAAACAAAAGGATTTCTCAGTGATAAACATGGTTATCTTCTTTAAGGAGAATAAAAATATCTTTATTTTTATCCTAAGAAACAAAAAGGTACTCAGGAGAGTTTCCACATTAAATTACACAAGTGAAAATACCAGAATAAATTCACTGACCATTGAAAAATACATTCTTGAGGCAATCACCAGTTGCAAGAGTCCTGTTAGCTCAAGGAAACCCTCATGGCCATTCAGCTGGTGCTTGCAGGAGCGTTATTTTACAGTTACGTGAGCCAGGATCTCCCAGTTGCATGTGATCAGCGGGGTTTGAGGGTCTCACCACCTTTCCTATTTCCAACAAGACTGTTTCTGGGGAGGGGAACATTTGGGACGTTCTCCCCTTTGGCTTTTGCTGCTCCAGGAATGACTTTGTTTGCTACAGTGGGACGTTACAGAGCATCTTGCAGAGCAGATAGAAAGAGAAAGGAGTAATGTGGCATCTGTACGTGAGGTTCTGTCAGATAATTTGCTGTGTTTTGTTTTCTGCTTGCGGCTTTCTTATTTACTGGATTAAACACTGTTTAATACAGAAGTTTCAGTGATGATGACAACGTTCATTTACTATTACAGATTTGGTACAGTGTACTTGCTCTCCCTCTCTTCCTACTTTCCATGATTTTTTTTAATCCCATTATATGGTTACCATAGCAATTGTTCCTGCTCCCTTCAGCTTTCCCAGCTGCATTTGAGAGCATTTATTTTACAGAATGCATTCTAGTTCTCTTTAACTCTCTGGAGAGACCTAAACTAAGTTAAAATGTTGATGATTAATTTACCTTCTGATATTTCATACAAATTATATCACAATAATCTCTGAGGTATATACATGATAGCATGAAAACATGACTTAAATGTAGAGACATAGAGCCTCCTATAGATGTCACCGTACTCCATGCATTTAATTGAGAGCAAATAGGACTTACTGTAAAGTATGAAATTAGTCTGAGGGTTTTTTGTTTTGGTAGTTTTTGTGGTGTGGTGTTTTTGTTTTTTGGAGGGTTTTTTGTTTGTTTTGTTTCGTTTTTAAACTGGCAAACTATTACCCAAAAGAAGGCCGTGAGAGCTTGATTCTCTTACTCATCAGAATGGCTAGTATGTCTTCCAGAGCAAACTTTCTTACTGAAATCAGAATTTCACCCTTGACAAACTGATCCTCACCATGAATGAGGGGACCAGAACATGTAGTACTAGGCACACTGTTAGTATCAAAATAGCCCCAAAATGATGAAAATAGGTGATAATCTTTAGGCTCATCTTGGTAGTCTTCACAAATGACTTTGCTTTTACAGACCAAAACTGAGAATTTCAGTAGGTTTTTTTTGCTTGACTCAAGGAACACAGAATTGAATCCTTTATTAATAATTTGCATTGTTCCTTTGACCTCTGATATAAAATCCTGCAAAAACGGGCTGTTCATTAGAGGAGGAAGAATTATCTTTGGTAAATAACATCTTTTAGTTTTTGAAAAATGCAGTTTAAGGGAATGAAATTGTTTTCACGTATTTTAAGTTCCACAAATATATTTCAGCATAAACAGGAAGACTTCATGCTGACGTTCTCAGAATTCTTATCTTTCAAATACTTTGGTTTGTTTGTTTCAAGATGCACCTATTTGTAAAGGTTAGGAAGGATTAAAAAGCACCACTTAGAATCCAAACTTTTCACATCAGGTCCACATTAACCTAATAAGTCAATCTGAGTTGAATTTTAGAGGGGTTTATTTTTCTATTAGGAATAACAATTCTCCATCTTTGTTCAAACCCAAAGGATTTTTTTTAGTTGCTCAGGTTGGCCACCAGCTTTAAAATGCTATCAGTTCCACACTTCTGCTGCATCAAGGGTACGCCTCTGAATCATCTATGTTGACTGAAACATTCCTTTCTAAAAAAATAGTATTATTATTTAAATTCAGGTTTTTTTTCTCCATCCAAAGACATGAAATCTTAATCATCTGCAATCAGATAATGAACAGCATAAGAAGTTACTGTGTAGAAACTTTCCAAAATATGGTCATGGTCTTGTGTCCTCTTCAGGATCTTCGTAGATCACAGATCTAGCCAAGAATAACTTTTCCTTTTGGTTAGGGATCACCTGAATCCCTTCTCAGGATGAAATAGTCTATACTGTGCCATACTTCCTAGGAAGCCAAGTCTGCCTTCATTTTTTCAATGTTGACGTACCCACTTTCATTTGCAAAACTTACACCTAAGCTGAATTATGCATGCAAATTAGAAAGGACAAGGGAAAAAGGGCACTGAAGCTTAAAAAAAAAAGTTTTCTGTCACTTGCATCATACTAAATCTCTGACGAGTTCTGGTCAGCTGCAAAGTTGCGTACTTTGCATATGCAAGTCTACAACTATGTGTATTAATTAGACTCTTGTCTTGCAAACGTGCTTCTTAGCGTGACCATTTAAACTTGAGCCTTAATATTTTTAGGGCTTAGAGAAGGAAAACGGAGTGTAATGATGTCAGAGTGGAAGGGAGCATTGTTATTAATTATTTAGATATGTATATCAACATTTCCTTCATATATTGCAAGGTGATCAGAATTAAGGGTTCAAAGCTTTTTCCTTTGCTCAAATAGCACCTGAAAATGGCTGCAGTCTGCTGTCGCATCTTGGACATAGCTGCTGTACTGATTTTTCATCTCCGTTGCGAGAAGAGAGCCATTTTCCTCACGAGCCGGTAATGCGCTGCAATTGCATATGCCCATAACCTTTCCCTGAACCCAAGCCCTCTGCAGCAGGTTGCAGAGGCCCAGAGCGGCCAGGTGACATACAGTGCCATCTGCACCGCTATACTGGTCATCTGGCCAGAGCTCTGACCTTTCTGAACATGATACAGCGAAATCTAACTCCTGAAAGCTGCTCGGAGGCAAAATCTGTTCTTCACCGTCAGTTGCACTACTCAGTCACTTAATTGTCCACTGCAACTGATAAAGTAACCATTAGACTCGGGTCATGAACTACAGTTTATCATTCACACGCAATAATACACCCTTGAACCGCACTGGTTTCTAAATTATAGCAACACAGACTTATTCAATAAAAGAGATTTAAAGTACCTGGAACTTTACTTAGTCTTGTGCTGCGAAACAACAACTGAAAATAGATTGTTTTGTGCAGGGAGAAGCTGCTGTGATCGATGCACTCCACACTTGGCACTGTATGCCAGATAAAGACTGACACCACTAAACAAAATACTAAAAAATGGTTTAGCCTGACAATAAGGCCTGAGTTTGCTCACAATCTCGCTGCTGCCGTTGAGGGTAGCTTTGCGGCAGACGCTGAGTTGTGTGGTCAGAGGGACCATGGTGGGAGCAGGGAACGGGGCTTTGGAAAAGGGACGCACACCTGCCAAAATGTATTTTCCTGTTTAGTTGTGAATGGGAAGCAAAGTTATTCCAGGATCTACTTCCGACCTCTAGTTTTAGAGCCTCTGTTATAGAAACACTAGCTTATCTCACTCTGTGAGTTATACAAATCCCTTGTCATTTTGAAAAGCCTTTCATCTGAAGATCATAGTTAGCTTCATAAACGTTAATTCATTAATTAAGACTTGAGTGAGGTTGAGGCTACTGTCCCCATCATATAGACAGTCAATCTGAACTATAGAGAAGTACAAACCTCCCTGGATTCCTCCTGCGTGTTCTCTCTGTCCCTGTGCTCTCCTCCTCCCTGTCCTCCAGCCTCATCCCTCCTGGTCCTTCCAGCACAGGAGCCACCCGTGGCGTTCGTCCTCCACGGCCGTGGGGCTGGGAACGCCCAAGCGGCTGCTGTTGGGTGACAGGCAGGCTGGCACCTCGTAACTGGTCCAGCAGCAGCTACTGAGCCGCAGTGGGGAGAATCCCGTCCCCATGAAAGCTGATCAGAGCTTTCCGCTTATTTCTGTGAATGCAAGGTCTCACCTACTGCTTTCGGGAGATCTGGGTGAACAGGGTGTCTACGCATTGCCCTGACGTAGGCTAGGGCTTCAAAGGTGAAGTATATACTTTATTACTATGATGAGTGTCACATAGTCTATGGAGACTCACAACTGTGTTTACTTGCCCCAAAATTCAGTCTCGTACTTTGTAGCACTGGAGTTCCTCTGTCTTTGCAGATATTTAGAGAAAAGGAATTATATTCATAGGAACTATTGGCGCTTCCATTATAAATTCTTCCCTGCATAAGAAGCTTACCATGAGAAATAGAATTTCAGTTAAAATAAAAAGCAATATAAAAATATAGGTAAAGAAGGATTATTGAGATCAATAGAAAAGTCTTAAGAATGAGTTCATGAAAAGAAGGTGAATAGATAATTTCCTGTTGAAGTGATAGAAAAATTGCAATAACAGACAAAGAAGAATTTATTTCTAGTGAATAAAAAAAGTTCTGAGGAAATAAAAGTAACTAAACTTCAAAAATTTCCAAGGCACCAGAAAAATCAGACCAAACAGTTCTGAAGGTGGCTCATTCTTCATTTTCTGCTATCCAAGGGAGTGTTCCCATCTCTGGTATCCACTGTGACAAGCAATAGAAACCTACGTGTCTTAAATGTAAGTTATTTGAAGGTGTTCATGAAGTCTTCCCCTTCATGATGCCTTTGGCAAATTCTTGTGTGTGTGTATCTATATATAAATATAGACATATATGTGGTTGCTCAGAGAATGCAAAGCAGACTGAGCCTTCAAAGAAATTCATTATATACAAGTGAAAACTTATATATAATTTGTGATCCCCATGAGTTGATCAGTTACTAAAAAACATTCAGATATCTTCTATTTTAGTCTGGAACTTCTATCACTAATCTGGTATCTCCCTTGAAAAATATTTCTAAGAGTTATTGTTGTAGTACTACCAAAATCTAAGAAAAGCAGAAGTGAGTTTTGATGCTATTGGTGTGAGTTAGCTGACCAGGAGTTGTCCTGTTGTGATCGTCTTCTGTAAAGTCTGCGCTTTGTAAAGACAACAGATCATACAAACCCACAAGTCTGCATTTAATTTCACCAACTATTCGTTTGCAACACTGGACGTTGACTGGAAATGTATCATGCAATCAGTGAAATATGAGATTTTTTTGAGGGCGTCTTCAGAGATCTTTTTGCATCCTCTTCAGATGAAACTTTTTGTAACCATTGTTCAGAGGCATATATGGATCAGATTTCTATCTGTAAATAAATTCTAGAGGGGTTTTTTCTGAGCTTTTCTGGTGTTACCTGGTTGTTCTGTTAATCTAATCTGTTAATAATATTACTCTATATGATCATAGGTAATTTAAACTTCTTTCATAGGTCTTTCTGAAAGGGATGGTTTGAGCTTCCACAGCAAGTTGGTTTTTGTTTGGTGTTTTTTGTTTGGTGTTGTGTTTCTTTTGTTGTTGTTGTTGTTTTTTAAATAAACCCAAACACCAAACCTTAAAAAACAATCTCAAACATGGATAACTTACATAAAAGTGAACGTCTTCCAAAACGGTGCTAAATCACAGGTAACTTCTTTTATAAAAGGAATTGACCAAGATGGGGCAGTTTTCATTGTTAAACATCAAGAGACTACAGTAATAAGTTGTTCCCTCGTAACCCAGAGCTATTACTAAATATCTTGCATCTTTGCTTTGTCCTACACAGAGTTCAAGTAAATTCAGCAAGAAATAGACCTTGGAATAAAGTCTAGGTACTTTCACATTATTAAGACAGCAGATGAGATGATTGGAGGTGATGGAAAGGTGTTGGAGAAGCAAAAGTAGGTTCAGCAGAGAAACCCTACAAAAGACAAAGCAGCCAGAAATTTAAATTTGTATTTGTCTTCACATCAAAGCAGTAACAAAGTTTAAAATGTTTTGTTTTGCTACGAAATCAGGTAAATGGATTGATTTCTCTCCGTGTGTTTTTTTTGGCAGTGCTTGGGAACAGCGTGTGATTGATTGTATTTCATCTATGTGCTCTGAAAGGCATTGCCTTACCTCTATGTATTCATCAATATAGCACAAATAATGCAGGAACCTCATCTTCTCCATGTGAGATGTAGTTGGAAAACAAGACAATGTGCTAGAACAAATAGCCAAATCTACATTCCCAGATTCATGCGAGAGTGATTTATTTGTAGTCTTTCTGCAAATAATTCTTTAAAATACTTAACTACTTAAACTTTTGACCTTGGGCATTTTATTCACCGTATAGAAGTCTGCATCAGCCCAGAAGATTATTTTTTGTTAAACAGCCTCTTTGGAAGTTGCTCAATTTGGTTTCTGTGTCAGGCATCTCTGGGTAAAATCATTACCCTTCATTGTTTAAATTAAGCTGTGACTCACACAGAGTTTCCAACGTGATGGGGCTGTGCCCAGGCCGGGTAATTCATAGAGAGGGTTAAAAAAACAGAATCAAATGCTGGCTGTGAGTTAAAGAGAATAGGGGATAAGAGCTTAGGCTTAACCTATAGGGGGACCTAAGGAATAAAGCAAACCAGAGTCCAGTGTGGGGAAGAAAGGAGAAAAAGCAAAAAGGCTAAAAGAGATCAGGCCTAATGAGCCTTTCGAGGAAAATGGGAGACTGGAGCCTCAGAACGAAAGAGTGGCCCAGCAAAGCAAGGATAAAATGGATCAGCCACAATGTCACCAAATTGATCCAGAGTTCAAAAACCATCAAATCACCGTATACAATAAAATAAATTAAAAAAAAAGTTCAAACAGTGTCAGGCTCCTTAAAGCTCGCTTGCTGACATCAAACATAATAAGAAAAAGACCTGTTTGTAACATAATGTGACTCTTTTCTAAACAGAGCCTTTGAAATGTATGTGCTGGTCTGTCATTTTCTGTTGTACAGTTCTCACATCATATACCTATAGGTCTGGCAGAATTTTTATGCTATATGAAAAAGAGAAATAATCACGGAAGAATTAGAGAGATATATTTAGACTAGAGGGTTTTTATCCTGCTGTGTTAAGGAGCCATGCAACTGTCTAGACTGATGGCTTGAGAAATGAGCCGGAGAGGGGAACAGAGGGAAATTCTGGAGTGCAAATTAAACCAAACAAATTCCCTGTATAAAACCACCGTAAATAGCTATAACAAATGCACGCTAAAGGAGCAGAAGGTATTAATTCCTATCAAGAGCATTTCTAATGTACCTATTACTCTAATGTGTAAGTGACAAACAAGACAAAGAAAATACCCCGTGTGTCAAAGCCCATATATCTCTCCATGACGTAAAGAGGTGGTGCTACCCATACTTAGCAGGTTTTATTTAGCCACCTACGCACCTCTGACTTGGTAGACTTATTTTTGATAAGTGGTGCTTAAAAGTGTTGGTATGAAGCATAAGTAGCTAATGCAAATATGTTACCGACCCCTACCAGAGCTAGCAATTATGTAAATTTTCAAAGCCTTCATCTTTTATAATTAGATGTGGCTGGCTTAGAGTGAAGGACTTCCACTGCTGGCCAGCTCAGTCCTTATTCCAGCATTTCACCAGAAATTATACATTTGAAATCAGAGGGATGTTATATTCTTTAAAGTGATTTAAGGTATAGCCTGGAATATTTGAAAGACCTCTAGTAATTAATTTCTTGTTTGCCATGCTTGAAAGATGAATATAAAAGCATGGAAACACTTGGTGAATAACATCTTGTAACTGATTATAATTAAGTGTACTTTCAGTTCCTCGTAAGTGTACAAAATGCTAATTATTTTTCACAAAATCCAAAATGCAAGTTTTCTTAGCTTGGGTAAAAGAGAAAAGCATGGGTTTACATACAAGGCTAGAGATCTGCCTATACTTAAACCCTAACAATCTTCCCAATTAAAAAGATGATTCCCCTATAGGTTAATTATCGCTGGACAGCTTCAGGGGCTGATCCAAGACCCACTGAAGCAAACAGAGGGATTACAACGATTTCAGTTTAGTTTGGATCAGGCCCTAAAGGGCTCCTGGGGCACAGGGGTGAAACCACTGCGTACGTCACCCTAACACACGTTTCATTGCCATACAAGTGATGATTTTTCTTAAACTTTTGTGGCTGATGCTAACGTTAGGGTACGTCTGTGTCCTTGTGTACGTGTGTCGTTGCATGTTTGTGATTTGCTGCAAGGAACGGAGGCTCCAGTGGATCTGATGGTTTTTCCTGGTGGCACTGAAGTAGCTTGAAATAAGTATTGAAGCCGGCCCCATCGCAGGGACCGTGTGTACCTGAATGCCACGTATCGTTTGACGAAGAGTTGGTAACGTGATAGTGCCGGAGTACTTGACACCCTCTGGGTATACCCAGACTTGGGGGTCTGCCCAGGCTCGGGGCTGCCCCCCCCCCAGGGCTGCCCACCCATGGGTTCGGGATGTGCTTTGGGAGGCCAGAGCAATTCCCCTGAATTGGGTACTGTAATAACAGGAACAGATAAAGGGGGGGAAAAAACCCTTCTCTGATACTTCCACTGCTTAGCCCTTTCTTCTAGTCATTATTGCCTCTGCCGAGTGTGAAATTCTGCCATTCAGGCTCAGTAGTGATTTACACCCATTTTGTAGTGGTCTAAATAACTCCCGCAGGTGCACGACAGTGAAGAATCGGGCCACTGGGATGCACTAGCCACAAGGGTGTACTTACTGCCTCATACGGCAACGGGATTGTGAAGAACGCCACAATGGCTCTTTACATTCAATCCCAGCGCACTTGAGCGTGTACGTGTACGCAACAGCTTTAGAAGTGTATAGCAAAGAGCCTGGAAAGGTAAGGAATAATTCAGGAAACTGCTCTAGGTTAATATGCTGAAACTTGCTAGATATATCCTCACAAAAAGAAAGCACTTATTAGAAAGCCTAAGTGAAACGCAGGGTGGATGTGGTATAAAGTTGTTCACCTCAGACGCTGCAGTTAAGGTGAACTGGTACGTGCTTGTATTCCCAGCAAAGCGTGCAGGTGTTGGCTCTGCACGGGGGCCCAAGCGCGTTCTCTCCCTGAGAGCTGATGATGGAAATAAACTGGGGGGAAAATAAATAAAATAAGGCTGAACACCCATCTTCCAGCGTTAGGGGAGGATGCGATGTATTAACTCCTGGGGGTGGTGCATTGGCAGTTACGACCTGAATGATTTTTGTTATATTCTTAAGGCACCAGGCTTATTTTCACTGTATTATTTGACTCTGGTTTTCTACACCAAAAGCATCTATATCTGAACAGGTACCTTTTCCGGTTTGCACTAACCTAACTACAGGTGAGGTAGTCTAAGGACTTATTTATTCCATTGATGCATGTATTGCACTTGTCCTTTCGATAAAGGGAGGACTTTAGTTTCCTGTACTATCAAGCTAACACCTTACATGAACAGCAAATGTGATTAAAAATAAAGCAAGGTAACAAAATTAGAGGTGAGCCACAGCTACACTCTCAAAAAGGGGAAAAAATAGGATTAATAACTGATGCAGTGAGAGAGGTGAAGCATGCTTGCAGGGAGTAGAAGTAGCAAATGTTATAGATGGTACTATATACTACGAATGAACATCAAAAGCCTCGGAGGCTGGGTTCAGAAGCTTATCAGAAGTTACCTCGGCCTATTTGATTGAGAATTCATGCTGGTAATTTCCAAAGATTGGATTTCCTTGTGAGATCTTTAGTAGTTTCTCGTCTGGGTCAGATTAAAGGACAAGAAGAACAGCTCTGCTGGCACTACGGTATTTCTGCTTGCTAGCCTAGTTAAACCTAGGAAGTATACAGATATTAGAAACATATAGAAATAAAATACTCAGATAAATCCAGATTTTTTTCATGCTTTAGAACAGTGCTGCATCCAGTATAATCATTTCAAGTACACAAAGAAAATCCAGACACACTCTTTTATCTTTTCACTGGTTCCTAAATGGGTCAGGCAGAGGCTCCTTTTCATGGAAACCTCTATGCCTTGAAAAGCATGTGGCCAAAATTAGATACCTAAATTCATAACACCCAAATAAGGTTCCTGGAATTTTTTTTTTTTAATTTATTTATTTTTTAGTATTAAGGCACTCAGAATGCTTACAGTAAATGCTCAGCACCTTTGGAAACAAGCAAATTAGATTACTGGCTTTTAAATACATCAAATTTCAAGTGATTGGCAAGTGTGTGCCATTGATCTTTTTTCTGCTGTGCATTTTTGTTACAGAAAAGATAGATATTTCTCAGTTGTCACCTGTATTAAATAGTGGTGAGATTTCAAACCTTGTCGTCTAAGCAGCCTGTAAGGACAATGGTCACAATTCAACTGACCAGTGACACATTGAAAGGAATTCTACAGATTTGGGCTTGTCATGTCACTAGACTAATTTAGGCTAACAGAATGCTCATGTTATCTGTCATTTAATTTAAAGTAAAAGAAAAAAAAATAAAAATCTTTCGGGAACCCTTGAACTTAGTGCTGACGTGTCCGGGGCAGTGGCGGCAGAGATGCGCTCTGCAGCAATTAGTGGGCATTCATTGACTATTGAAGGGATGGAGGTATGATTTTTTATTTTTTTATTATTTTTTTTTCTCCCCCCCCCGAGGCAGAGAAATCATTCTGCAGCGGAGCCAGCGCTCCGCCACCGGCCTGTCTCCCCGGCAGGGATGAATCCGGTCTCGACACAAGATGGCACCAGGGACCAGCCTCTCAGGGAAGCCTTCCAAACCTTTAGCCTCGTGGCCCGCAGCAAGCACAGGTGTTACAAATCTGTTGTTTTCTTTGAGTTACCAAAAATAGTAAGACATATTTTCAGATAAACAAAATTTCTGTATCGGCAACATTGCCGGCGCTGGTTGCAGTTGGAATCGCACGCTGCTGAAAAAGGGTTCTTTGCGTCGCACGCGGCGCTTTCTCCCTTCGTCCGGAAATGCTCTCTGGGAAGTCCTGCATGGACAGCCCCTTTGAGTGCCCGTGTGAGCACCTTTCCTTTAGCTCTAAAATGCAAATAGTTAAGGTATTATTCCCTTTCATTAACTCTCATGGGCTTCCTAGTGAAAGAAACATCCTTTAGCTTTTGGTGCCTAAAACTGGAATTAGGATGTCTGATTTTCAATGCAGAGTTTACAGCTAAACGTCTGGGATGGCTGGAAGCGTATTCTGCTTAAATGTGTACTGTAATGAAATTATTGCAATGCTGAAAATGTGAGAATACCCAACAGTGTATAATAAGGCTTTCCCTTTCTGTTACTGGCCTTTCAGAAATTAAATGAACTTAAAATGGAAATTTGGACTTTGTAGCACAAAAGGTACACCCAGTTTTTTAGACTCTCTGGTCATTCCTCTCTGTGGAAAGAAAGCATGCAGTGGGGGAAAAAAATGGGCATGGTTCAGCTTCTTACCTGTTAACATTGCCTTCAGAAATAGTATTAAAAATCCATAGTTTCCCTAATTAATTTCTTCCACGTGAATAACTGTTGGAGTCGCCACACTGGCAAGGGAATGTAAATGAGAAGGAAAGCAGTTTAAGAATGATGGCTTCGTTAGTACTTGGCTAGCAGTCCGGGGGTATTTGGGGATCCCTTCAGCTCGCTGGCAGTATAACCTTCGGGAGCCAGGCTGCGCACCCGGCGGTGAGCGTGCCGCGGGGCTGTGCATGCTACAGCAATCACGTAATTAAGTAGCAATGACTGGCAACACTATTGCTCAATTAGTCTCATACAGTATGTCAGGCTAGAAGATATTTCACAAATAGATCTTCCAGAGATACTCAGTGAATTCACTTTAGGACGAGGCAGCATAAAGACTTCTTTTTAACTGAAATGCATTATCCCATAGCATCCTGATTTTTTCTCGTGGCTAAAAGCAATGGGTCAAATTCTGTGAGTTACACCAACAAAGACCATAAAAGTCAGTACATTTGGACACATAAGACTGCAAGAAGCATTGGAGCCCTGTCTCACAGTCAGTGTTTATAATAATCTGCAGACGTGGACCATGCAAGAAGGACTATCACCCTACTAGCAGCTTGTCAGGAATTGTCGTTTGAAATGATAACATAATTGTGCGCATGTACCGTCATGAGGTGGCCTGAAGCCAGAGCCTGAAGCAGCCAGATGAGCTGTTAAAGGGAGGTGATGTCTTCCAAGTCTGAGCAGGTGGAAACAAGATACACATCTCACTCTCCCTAGCCCATAAACATGCTACCGCTTCTTCTAGGTGCCCTTTAGGGGTCAACACTTGGGATGAAAAAAGGCTTGACTGTTCTGTCCTGAGTGTCAGACTGCTGGGAGATTACAGGTTGCCACAATCTGAGCATCCGCAAGGCAAACAAATAAGCACAAGGCACTCGTGCAGCTCTGCTGTTATTCCAAAAATGTCCTGTGGCAGTGACATAGAGCTCGGTCGGTGACCCTTCACTGGGACCAGGCTCCTCTGTGTGGTAGCGTGCGGGCATACAGACCACTGTTAGTTCTCACTGTAGCTCTTTATTTCAATACCTTTTATATCTTTTTCATTTATGCTCAAAATTTTGAGAGGTTGCGAGAGCAGATTGGGAAGCCAGCACAACTTTATTAGCTAAAAATAGTGTGAGAGCTGATTCTCCCGATTTTCTGAGAAGGTATGGGAAGTACACCTGGGACACTGTTTTCCAGGAAGAAGTCAGGAACCATTGCTCAGCCCTATCACTTACCTTCCTACCAGGGTGTTGCAACTTTGCCATAATACTTTAGTGCTCTGGGCATGACCCGCTATGGTAGACTCAAATGTATGTCCTCCTTCCACCTGCTGACTGACTGTCACCTTTCATCCCCTCTGTCCTTGCTCCCATTACCACTGGGCTGCAGTTGAGAGAAGGCTGTGCCAGAATATCATGGAAGTAGAGAAAGGGAAGACTTATCAGAGAAAAAGAGGCAAAAGAAGGTAGAAATTAGCAGCTGAGAAGACACACCCAAGAAGAAAGAATACAGTGAGAGGGAAATTTTAATCAGGATGGATTACTTGATGAGAGAACTTTAGATAAATACAACATTTGGGAAAACTAATTAGATATTAGATTAAGAGATTATATAATAGCAAATCAGGGCAAATATTCCCATTATCATGATTTCTGTTGAATAACTTCCTAATAGAGATTTGCAATCTTCCCTCAGCGTATAGGTCTTCTAGCATGTAATTTCTACAATACACAGTCAAATGGCACCTATTTCTGTAACGTCTGTAAATTATGCCCTCATACATTTGAAGACCCTTTGGTATAATGTAACAGGACTGAGTTTAATCTGCAATAGGAGTCTGAACTCCAATTTGCTAACTTTGGTGAGACCAGCATTTCAGCTGTAATATGTTATTAACCTGCTTTCATGCATATAATGTAAAAAACCATTCTATACTCAGGAAAAGAGAGGTGGTATAACTTGCTCATTGAACCCAGCTAAATCCTCCTCGTTCATTCCTCACCCATTTTGCACGATCTGTGCTCTGTATAGTAACAGGACAAGTATAAAATCTGCACATACGTGAAAGAGAAGAATATCCAGTAGAAACATTTGAAGTAGGGAGCCAGCTCTATTTAAAATGCATTGACATTGCTCTTGTGTGTTCACCAAATGGCAGCATAGTACGGTCCAGAGCGCCTCATTTACTCATTTCCTTACTTTTACCAGCCTGGCCTAATGCCCTTTTTCAAAACAAAGCAATTGAATTTGGTGTCTGGTAAACAAACTCTTCTGGACTCATGGAATGGTAGTTCATGTAAGAGTTACTGTGTGCCCATTAGGCGTGACAGTCTTTACCGATGTTTTCTCATGTTTTCAGGTAGGAGCTAAAAATGGCCGGTGCCATTATTAACAACACTGTACACTTTAATATTACACCTCAGATACACAATAAATTAAATACATACGGGAGCCAGTGAAGTGATGGAAATAGGCCAGAGTTCACTTGTGGTTTTGTCCTGAGTGTGGGGGTTTAAATCTATTCATGAGCCTCAGACTGCGTTACTCAGCCAAGCAGAGGGATCTACAGGTTGGCTGAGTCAGTAGCCAAATAAGGGATGGTGGGTTTGCATCATGTGTGTTTTACACAATCGATTGAGCTCTGAGCACTTGATTAATCACTTTGACTTATAAACTGGACCCAAGAGAAAGTCACATGAGTTAGAGATAAATGCCACTACTCCCCCAAGACAGCATGCAGCAGCCCTGTCTGGCTGAGAAACTGTCCCAAAGGAGGTCAGAGTCCCTTCAAAAGCCCTTAGGAATATCTAAAAATACAATGCCTAATAACACTCTTTTTGCACTGAAAAAACAGAGAATGACTTCTAGGTACAAGTACTCTTGTACCTAGTAGAAACCTGCAGCCCTGCTGCTGTTAATAGGTGTGTTTCCATATGGCTGTGAGGAGATATATCTGACTGTGAGAGAACTTATTCATAGCACTTCCATTCAAACGTTTTTTTCACCTTCAACTTTGCTCCCTAGGTTTCCTGACCACAGCGTTTGATGAGATATTTATAGATAAATTAACACTACCGACAGCCATTCCACTGCCAGCCTTGCTGTCATTAAGTGGCAGATACTTGTCAAGAGTTTGGGAGCAGGGACAACAGCGTGGTAGGACAGAGGGAAAAATAAAGCCAATTCCATGTTACCCCACTAAAGCTAAACATCTAAAGTTCCAAAGTGGTGATAAGATGTGGGGAGTATAAAACAGTGCGTTGGTCTTTGTTAGATCTTTACATCAAACATTTGAAGGGTTTGCCCAAAGAGGTTCTTATAAGTCATCTGAGCTTCCTCTTTGCCTTGCCTCATTGACTGTGTGAAGAAGCCCCAGTGAGACACAGAGGTGGAACAGACCCATGCAATGCTGAATCCTACTGGAATATGGATGTTCCTTACTATATCTTCTCAATACTTTGTCCGGATTCAGAAATCAATTATCTCAAAATTATCTTTAGCCACCCAAAGCAGGTGGTCTCCTTCTTCTGGTGTTTGCCCAGTTTGTCCGATTGCTGGTTACTTTAACCAGCCAGCCCACATCAACCAACCTGTTTCGCACACACCAGGTACAACCTAGGTTCAGGCAGGAAGACCTAAAATGTTTTTAATCTTCACTTAACTCAGAAGAAAGCTTGAGCTCGGCTCCTAACATCTCCTCCTTTCACCGCACCAGAACAATGCCTGAAAAGTTTGAGTTATTTCATGTAACTTAGAAATGTGAATGTGTTACGAGTCAGCTTTGAATATGGCCTCGATTCCAAAAGGTGTTATCATCAAATCAAAATTATTCACACATGTCAAGTTAACATTTTATTTTTATTCCTTACTCAATTTTTGGCAAGCTTACAGGAGCTGTCAGTGTTTCAGTATTTTGAGAAGAATATTTTAATAAAACAGTGATGTGCTGAAAGGGGTTCACAAGAACTCACTAGAGGCCCTTGTTAAAATTCTGCCACCCTTCAAAAAATTATTCCCTTGCCTCTCAAGGAGTTCACCCCCTCTCTGGATACTGCTAAATCATTTCTGCCAGGGATGAGTTTCATCCCTTGGGGCTCATAAAGATACTTCTGAAGAGCAAATTGTTTGCCTTTGAAATAGACCAGATTGCATGAAATAGCAGACACTTTAAAAATAAATTCCTGGGGTAGCAACACTTCCCCGCTCCCCCCGCCCAAGCATCCGATCCGATCTCCACCACCCGTACCTCTCATTGTGTTATACTATCAAGTACTCAATCTATTTCTCGGGAACAAAGTATAAACAGTTCCAGCAAGTGCACTTAATATAACTTTTTTGCTAAGTGGCATTGCCTCCCTGCTAGGCTGTGGTTATAGGGAAGCATTTATATTTAAAGGTAAAAAACCCAAAAAAGCCAGGTTCTCCCTGCGAGCACACAGGGCTTGAGTTTATTTCAGTTTAAAAGAGGAAATTATTGTGGAACTCTCATGTTAAAGTATTTCAGCATATGACTGTAATAAAAGGAAAGACATATTAGATGCAATGAAAAAATGCAGTACTTGAAATAAAAATGGGAATTCTGGTAACCTGGTCCAAACTGGTTAATTCTTTGTTGCTATTACTTATTTTTATGTATTTAAAGGTCTAAATTATGACCGTGTAGACCTGGATGAGGTTAGCTCAAAAGAGCATCAGATGTACCCAGATATGCCAGAATTTCTTTTTAAACTCTGAATTGAGATAAAAAGATCTGGGTTGAACTCTCCTCTCTCCTAAGTGCGATCTAACCAATCACTGAAAAACAGGGTCTTATCTGTATAGGTTATGCATGGCCCACATTTTATTATCAGAAAAATTTGTTCTAAGATGATGTTCTTTCTTTTAAAACAGAAGTAAAACCTTGCCTAGGTGATCCAAGTGTAAATTAAAACTGTTGTATTTCATTAGCCAAAAGAAAACCTGGAAACTCTAAATGGCCTTTTTTTCCTCATTGGCTTGCTAATCCCAGAACTCAAAAATTACTGTTTAAATGAGAATATTGTTAACTCCTTTCATGGCAAAATTCAAATGACCCATCTGACACATCGTCTAGCTTCGCTGGGATTGCTTCTGCCAATTCAATGCCTGTGGTAACTAAAGGAGAATATAGACCACCATTTAAAATAAATGGATCTTATTATAGCAGATAACAAGTATAGTAGCTATTACACTGTTGTATTGTTTGTTTTCATATCTAAAAGATTCATTAAAATCCCTCTCTCTTTCTTTAAAGTCCTGTGAAAGTAAGCTTGCTGTTGACCTAAAGAGCTAAAATCCTATTTGGTGGAATCTTGCTCCTGAGCAAGATTTACGTTCACCAACCACTTACATTCAGTAGTTTGCTGATGTTTCCCTGCTTCTGGTGCCCGTGTTGGAAAATAGCACCGATGTGCACCAGTGTGCCTTCTCTGAGCTGTTGTCACTGTAAGAAAACTGAACCGACCAAGCAACATCTTATTAGGAACTATTGCTTAAAACCTGCCTCAGGAAAGTGTTGGTTGCCTCTGAAGCTGTGATGTCATTGTAGTTTTACTGGTTTCTTTGCAGAAAGTAAGGCATGACTATCAAGACGTAGCATTATTTGGACAGACTATCAAGGAGCTTAGGCTGTACTCCTGCTACTCATCCACTGAAAGACTTCGGGGAAGCTACTCAGCCTCCTTATATCTTGATTTCTGTCTCTCTCTTTAATAGAATAAGATATTTACCTCCTCTGTGAAGTGTTCTCACATGAGTTTTGATGAAATGTGTTATAGGAAAGATAGTACTAATAATATTTCAATGGACTTGCAGGATGAAAAGTGGCTGAATATCCAGGAAAATGAACCTGCTCCTTAGCAGTTCACAGTCACAGTAGCTTTTTCTGACTGGCAAATGGCTAAAGCCTGGAATTTCTGGCTTGTTCTAAAGATTTGAAATGTGTAATTACTCCCTTAGAAGAGTTAGAGTTGAAGGGAAATGTATAATGTATAAACACATATCAGAAGATGCAGCTTCATATACAGTTTAGAGTAAGAGGAAAAAACTTTTCCTAAGGAAAGTAATTGAATGTCCTGATACCCATAAACCCGTAGGTCATGTAATTCTGCGGACCAAAACGTTAAAAGATAATCTCTGGGGGGTTTGTACAAACCTTTTTGGTTTTGCTGTTAAGATCATCTTCAGAGCTATAGCTGAAAGCCTATATCTAGCAGTTTGTGTATATCCAAGTCTGCAGTTGTATCCACGGCAGGATTCAGGGGTGCATGCGCTGCCTTGCTGGGGATAAAAAAAAAAAAAAAAAAAAAAAAAAAAAAAAAAAAAAGAACATTTTTGTTATCCATTATGAATGTTTATTGAGTGTGTGATTATTGCAAAAAAGTTTGTTAAGTACTACTTGCAATCTTCAATTAATCAAGAGTTGCACTGATTTTGCAATGGTAGCAGTAGAACTTGAAGTGTGAAAATTCTTAGTACAGCATCCAAGCAGACACCCAAAATCCTAGAGAAGCCCTGAAGTGCTGATTTCCTTGAATTTAAGTAGCTGGAAATAATTGCAACGGTGCAATAGTCTGACACAGATCTTATCAGTGAAAACAAGCGCAGCATGTCACCCTGGTGAGCAAACCATCCTTTCCGGGAGGGAGTGCGAAAGTAGGAGCTGGGGAGAGGAGAATGTGCAGATGTTGCAGACAGTCCCAGTATGAGACTCAAGGCAAGTCCTGACTGAGGATGCCTAAACATCCATTTAAACAGAATACTTAGTTATTCAAGCCAGAAGAAACTACTGAGAAAAAGAACTGCCTGTGCCAGAGATCTCTATGGGCCATTCAGTTTGGTGGTAGTTACAGATAGAGATCCTTTTTTTGTTGTTTTGACAATACTTCTATTGAATTAGCTTTATCCTGACTTTGCATGCTTCCTGGGACATATTAAACAGAACTGGTAAGTGTTAGATCTGTCCTCTGAGTCAGCAGAGTTTTTAAGGAAAATTGAAAGGTATCATTAATTTGGATTGCTTTGGAACTATTGTTCAAAATCCCTAAAATAGAGAAAAGAATATTAAAAAATGTCAACATAAAAAATCAGTAATTAAACTTCCCCATTAGGAATTTCATAGACCAACTGTCCAGGGTACAGCATTTATTTTGAAAGAATAGTTTGTTGTTAATACTAGCTGATTCAAAGTGTGTATTTCTTCAAAATATAGCCGTATGCGTATTGACTTCTGCATATATATTATCTCCCCACCCCCCCCATTTGTGATCTGCATTTAAAATCCCTTGTAGAAATGTTGGGATGGGTTGTAGTTGGTAAAAAATACATATGCTGCTGAGTGCAGCGTGGCAATGATTTATGTTGGTACATAGTATAAGTGCTATGGAGATATGCATTGCAATGTTAGATGAAGATTGTTCCACTGGTGATGCAGAGTATACATTTGCCAACTTTTCAGATGATGGAAAGACAGAGTATATTACCAGGGCTCTAATAATGAACTTAGAGACAGGTTTGTTCCTTTGATATTCCATATCACATAGCAGCCTACGCACAGTCCCAGTCAGAAGATAGATATGAGAGTTGTTACCTGTATTTCGTTACTGCTTAGATGATGTGTCCATGAAGCATCGTTATATACTAGCAAATTGAAGGAATTCATTTTGGTAAAAAGAGAAGGAGACACATGAATAGATTTCTCTTCATATTGTAACTGTCCCTGTCCTGCACAAGCCTCTGTTGTTAGCATCCATTAGCACGGTGCCTCTACGCCTCTGTGAGGGATTTATTGACTTCGGCTTGACTCTGCAGGCACAGTGGTTTAAACGTGAAGTAGTCACAGGAAATTCAGAGTCTTATACAACAATTTGGATTGCCAAAAAGAAAGGAAGTGACTCCCATAGCCTTCAGCAGAGGCTGGTAAAATAATTCCTTCTTGAAGCACAGAAAGAAACTCCAAGGAAAGTGTCAAATCATAACTAATTATTGTTTGTAAATTATGGCCACCCAAGATTGCATAATTGAGTAATTTAGATATAAACAATTACTTTGTAATTGGAAGGGGATATAGGAATCTCAGACCGATAAGGCTTTAACTACAATGCAAGTAGAGCATGGGACTTCTCATAGCGCAAGGAGAAAAGACTGAGATGCCACACTACACTGAGTCACAGCTGAAATACCCATCTTACTCTGCTGCACGGGGAAGGTCCTTAGGCAAAGATCATGTTTTCTTATCTGTATTGTGTAATGTTTTACTCTCTTCTGCTTTCTTTTTATGCCTTGAAACGCTTTCCTTTACAGGTTTAAAGTAATTGATTTCTTGTAACTGCACACTCTCTTTTAAAACCTCTGCTTTTGTGAAATAGACTGTTAATTCTCAAAAAAAAAAAAAAAAGGGAAAAAGAAAAAAAAAGAAAAAGAAGTCTTGCAGTGCTGTGGATTATGTTGCTATCTATGGCCCAACATTTCCCATCATGCTTTATATGCTTTATTCCAAGCAGCAGCAAAGAACCTGGCATTCCTGCCTCCATGCTTTGGCTATGCTCACTCAAAGGGGGCCAGGCACGGGCTCGAGCACTGCATCATTCCCAGCCCAGTTATGGCCCGTGCTGATTTAACTGAGTAAGGTTTGAGAGACTTCATGTGCCGGAAATCATTCCCGATAGGCAGCGTGGGGAAGACTCATCAGATTTGTCTCCCTGCTCTGTACACTGTGCTCCAGCCAGACACACTAGGCAGAGACAAGGGAGTGTGCAGCCATGAAGTTCCTTTCCATTAGCAACAGCTTGGTCGAGGAAAAGGAAAAGTCTTAAACACTGATGATACATGCTCCTGTACAGCCATAATTAAGCTGAAGAAAGAAATGACTAATCGTCAGCAGGTAAAGAGATATTGCAAATGTAGCCACAACTGACTGGGAGGCTGTGTTGATGGGAGTACTTAGGAGTCAGGAGCTGGAATCAGCATTATTCAATATATTCATTAGTGACCTTGAGGATAAAATTAATTCCATACTGATTAAAATTTTTAGACAACAGACCTGAGAGGATGAGTAAATAGATAAGATGGTAAATTAAAAATCCAAAGGGGTCTGAATGCTTTGAGGCACTGGGTGGGTCAAAAATAGATTAAGTTTATGTAAAGAAAAGCAAGGCGATACATCAGAAGAAGAATTTGAAGTTCTTCACTGTTGTAGGCAACTGTGGGTTTTGGTGGATATTTGCACTCAGTTCTTTCATTTTTTTGTCACAAGACCATTCTTGTCTTTGAGTTCCCTCTAAGTGCGTATATGGATCAACAGCACAATATGGTGCAATGGCATCATTAAAAGATCTGAGTACCCCAGATACCTTTGCTATATATGGACTTTTAGTCCCAGACCCATCCCATCTAACTCCAAGTACTTAAACACCTAGATTAGATGTACAGTTACGAAAGTTAGATAGGATGAATCCAAGCCTCACAGGTCATCATTAGAAGAGCACGGACAAGATGACTTTCATCCCCATCTTCTCTCTAAGCAGCATGCTGGCTCCACCAGCCATCTTGGTGGAACACGTTTTATTAGCAGGGAAAAATAAAAAAGGAAGGAGTCATGGGTCCACAGAGAAAACTACAAGAGGCTGAAGCACCGTTCCCATTTCATAATAGGAATAGAGGCAATAGCACCAATTTCTCTTGTGATCCAAGTGTCCAAATGAATTGAATCATCAAAGGTTATACTGAATAAGTGTTAAGCAGAATATGGTTTGAAAGAAATTAGTGTCTTGTAATAACTGTAAGGATAAAAGAGTCTAAAATATCCAACTATATATAATATCTATGAAATTAAGTTGCATAATGTAATGACATGTTATGCTACCATTAACACATTATAACTATGTAATTTGGAAGGCTAATTTTTTTTTGTAAAACCACTTAACTACATAAAATTGAAAATAATGATTATTGTAACTACTTCCATTTTTTGTCTTTAGAAGTTCAAAATTAAATATGCCATATACAGTTATTTTATGGTGATGTGTAATTTTATGAAATGGTCATATAACATGTACAGTAATTATTGACATAAAAATCCTAAATACATAAATCATCACGTATAAAATCTGTTATAACACATTAACTTTACCAGCAGCCAAGGTAAGTCACTCAGCATCTCATTGACTTAACACCCAGAGTTGACCAAGGAATCTAGATAAGATGACAGGAAATTGCAAATCTCAGCTAAGATATAAAATAATCATACCAAGGTAGCCTTGGATCTGAAACTTCTCCCTTCTCTTTTCCTTTGACTTTCTTGTACCTATTTATTTCAAATCTTTGAAGACCAACATGGAAAACAGTAAAACCTGGCAGGTCACCCAGATGGCCCTCTTAGTCTAGTTGTAAATGTCTCTTGCGGTTGGGTTCCCATCAGTCCTTTGGAGACTATTCAACTGCCTAATTCAGCTCATTTTCAGGAAATTTTTTTCTGATATTCAGTCTAATTTTTTCTCTATCGCTCTTGCTAATATGCTTTAAAAATTTAGACTGTTATTATTCTCCCCATATGTCTTACTTATGACTGTGTGAAATTATATGTATACATGTCTTCCAGCCTCATAACCATTTCTATTAGTCTTCTCGGAACTCTCTGTAAATTGTTGCTATCAATTAGAGAGGTCTTCTGCTCTGAGTCATAAATCCATATATATTTCGGCTACTTTGGGGAAACCAACCTTTCCTGCTAATGAATCAAAGTTATTAAAAGGAATATTTATTTCATGTCAGGATTACGTGAGAGGGAAAACTCAGTTGTCAACCCATCAGAAAAAATGTGAGCTCCTGACAAATTAGGGCTGATCAAAAAATGTCAATTCTCACATTTTTAAATTTGCTTTCATTCTGAAGAAGTAAGAAATTTTTTTAAAATCTTCCGTATAGTTAAAAAATTACAGAGAAAAAAGAAATATTTTGAAAGGTAACCTGTGGTAATAATATACTCTCTTCTGACTTTTTAATGTTACTGTATTTTTATATTTTAATAAATTTAAAAATATTTGCCACAATATAATTATTCATTATTTAATTTATCAATACACTTTGCCATTTGAAATTCTGACAAACCTATGCATTCACAGGCAAAACTGTTTCGCAGAAATTTTTTTATCAACCAGTTCTTGAGGAGAGAGAGCTAGAAAAGCTACATTCTCTCACACATCTCCTTCATTGCACAGACTGAAAGATGATCGGCAGTTTCAAAGCACTTCTAATTCTATTATACTGTATCCTCAGAGAATAGGGCTGATGCACTAATGGGCACAGAGGATTTTAGAGAATAATATAGAAAGAGAGTTTGTGTGAGTCATCTCATGCAAGCTAGGCTTTGCAGTCTCACAAGAGGGGTAGATTTTACTTGTTCTTTGTAACCTAATGTTCCTAGGAAATGAGTTGTGTTAGATATGGGCAGCTTTGTACATCCTGGGAGTCTGGAAGAACAGAGTAGGACAGAAGAAGGGAGGAGTAGGAATGTCCCTCCCTTCTCCGGAGCTTCTCCTGAAGGTGTGTCTCACCAGAAGCTGTCTTCTGCTGCTGCCTCACAATGCCAGAAACACGCCAGAGTAGACATCTCGCAGGATGGGGGAGAGGTGGACAGTGTAGTGTAGCCCATACTCCATGGTTGAGTAGATGGTGCTAAAACGATTACAGGCCTCCTGCAGGTATCCTATAGTGGGAATTGCCTGGAACGATGGAGAGCTAAGGGATTTGGGCACCTGATTTCCTTTGTGAAGCCGATTTCTTTCCACTGACTTACTCTGGTCTGTAAGCTGTATCTAACCACAGAGCAGATCAATCTCAGCCTCATCCATTTTGCCTTGCTGAGGGATACAACAGTGTTAAAGAGCTCCCCAACAAGTGTGAGTGATGGCACAAAGCCAACATAACCAGCTCAGCATAACAAGGTCACCGTTTTCCACTGAACTAAGAGGAGTTTGCGGTATGGTGGAAACATGAAGAACAAGAGTGCCATGCTGCAAGATTTCTTTAGCATCCAGAGTGTGTTTACAGAAGCGCTGGTGAGCCCAGCGTTCCCCACCAGCAGCTGGTTATTTGCTGCTCAAGAGCCTCCATCAGTAGATTATTCTTCCATAAATCTGGCCACTCTCTCCAGCATATTTAGAGGGTACTTAGATTGCTTTACCAGGTACCGTTTAGATATTTACTGAGGCCAAGTATCAAGAGAACAGTGAAGTATTTATATGAGATCTTTCATTAAATGCAACACGGATACTCAGAAAAATCTGGCCCAAGCAGTTTTACTAGCATTCTCAAACTTTTATATACCTGAATAATTTATTTCATCATGCATGAACTTTACTCCCAACATTTATTTTCTCAAGATTGTATATCCAACATGGCCCTGTAAATTCAGCTGAAATGATGGAAATTGGGCAAGTTTTTTAAACTGTTAAGTAATATTTTCAACAAAAAAGTAGCAAGTATTTAAAAATCTAAGAATGGAAAGCCAAGGTGTTAGCTAGAAAAAAAATAAAAAATGAAATTATTGTTAAAATGTTGACAGAAGCAGAAGTTATTGAATTGAAAATTAATGCTGCCACTCAGAATGACTAGCCTACAAATGTAGAGGTGACAGTGTGCTAATAATATTCATTGGTATTTTAATACTAGATTTTGTGAGTATTAGTCCTGGACATCAATGGTTTGTTTTCTTTTCCCTATGCAGTGCGCACACACAAGTCCCATTAATGTCAGTGAGAATTAGTATCAAGAGGAGACTATAGATCCCGCAGATATTTTTTCATAATGTCGAAGATTTAGTTGAAGAAACTATGTGAGATCAATAATGCACCGAGGACACATTTTCTTCCTAGCTGTGACATACCACATATTTTTTAATGTCAAAACTCAGGTAGGAAACACAGGGAACAAGAAGTGGAAATAGCAAATCGTTTGGCTGGCTTATTTGATCTGAACAGCTTTTTCCAATGACAATATGGAGCGCAATACAAGTAATTATTACTGATTCCTGTTACTGCATTTTTATGTTTCTTTCAGAGTAAATGTGACATCCTACTGCTAACTGGCAATGTTATCTAGTGTCTGTTCTGCAAGCCTGTCTCTTTGGCTAACAAAATATTAACTGGCAGGGTAACCTCAAGAAAAGCCCAAAGGGAGCTAGGTATCGTCATGGTGCGTTATGTGAACAGCTTGGAGTTGAAAGGTATCCTGCAGTAACTATTCCATTTATACAGAATTTCTGCAAACAGAGTTAAGTAAATGTTTTATACCAGTATCCTGCTGGCTTTTGACTGTAGATAAAGATGTCGAGCGTGGCGCCTTTGAAATATGGGCTTTAATTTATGCAATTTGCACTATTTTTAGTGTCAGACAGCTGTTATATCTGATTATTTTTCTCTTCGAATAAAGGACATTTGGGGGGTTTTTTAGAAGTTACTAATATTGGCTTACCATTTTTTGTAATATCAAGCTCAGGATGCATGATTACATTTAAAGAGGAATAAGCTTGAAATTCTGAAGAGCTGTAACGTGCTAGAACGGCACCGTTATCCTTAAATCAAATTAAATGATAATTACGAGGGGAAAACCTGTTTTTGAAACTTGCTACCTTTCTCCAAAGAGAGTGATAGTTGCTATTGAGAGTAAGGTCAAAGCAAAAAAAAAAAAAAAAAAAAAAAAAAAAAAAAAAAAAAAAAAAAAGCGAAGCAAATCAATAAATACCTAAATTATTTAAGGACAAAATACAACGGGGTGTCTTACTGTCATGCACCATACCCTGCACTGGAGAGCAGACAGGTGGATTGTCTATAGCCAGCGCTGGGTTGGACACTCTCTCCAGCATGCTCATTAGTAGCTCCGCGCCTGGGCTCCCTGTTAGTAGAAAGGCAGGGATCACAGCAGGGAAGTTAGATCTCAGGCTTCTCACATTCCTGCTCTATCTTAGCAAAGCTTTGCAAAGCCTTTTCTGGCAGCTCATTAGTAGGTGCACTGATGCATAAGAGAAAGTCATTAGAAGTGTTTTTCAACATTGGCTTTTGATCAGGTGACTAGTAGCTTCATAGAGACATTTACTTACATTGTTTTCTATAAGAGATTCTGTTGCTATATTGAGAATGACATACATATAAAATGTGGAAAACTAGCTTGACCTTTCTACGACAAAAGAAAAAAAGCTCCATTAGTTCCCTGAATCTTGTCTTTATATTGTCAACTATGACGTAATAGAAGCACAGAGTACTCACTCTTTTAGCTTTAATAATCTATGCCAAGTTCAACTATATCGTTTGATTTAAGGTTATGACAAGATGGACACCAGTGCGCAAGAATACAGCTGGCATGCCTTAAGCTTTGAGTTACTTTTAACGATAAGCATTAGCTACTTTCTTTCTCTGCGCAGACTGGCATTTTTAGCATTTTAAGACTAAATCTATCTATAGGGCAAAGTGAAACACACAGTAAAATTTTATTGGATCAGATAGGGCGGACTGCTTAAGTGCCCTGAGTAGTATCTCCACTGGAAAGATTCCTTGGTGCACGGGAATATTTTTGTTAAACCCTGAGAAAGCTATGCAAGTCTAATTGGAAATAGTTCTAGCACAAACTCTACTTATCATCTTATTTTTTTAAACCTGCATAAATAGGCGGTAGAAAATGAACTTGTGCACACAAGCCCAAGAAGCGTGGTGTAAAAGTTATGCCTCGACAGTGAACATGCTTCTTTTGTTATTGCCTTTTTCCAGACGCTTGATTTTTATGTAATATTTCACACGTCAGTGTGGCAATATTTCTCCAACCCAAAATGCCTGTGATGACTGCCTTTGCTTCCCAGAAAAATGTCACGTTAAGCACATGTGATGACGTGCAACCAAAACAAGAGGATGTAAAGGCGCTTTTGTAAAAATTTACTGAAACAAAATACATCAGCTTAATCAGGCCTGCTTCTGGCTATGTACGAACATGACATGCCAATTACATAAAGTTCCAGCTCAGCTAAGACTCCTGCTGACTAATTCAGTGTTGATTGTTTTCCGCTACATGGCTTTGAGTGCTTGTTAAGGCTAAAAAAAAAAAAGGGAGAGGGGCAACAATTGTAGGAATTCTTTGCTTCCATCAAACTGTCTTATGATTGCCAGCAATTAGTTAAGCTCCTTGGCAGTAAAATGACAAGATGGGACTTGACCAAATACAATGTGTGGAGCACATAGGCATCTGCCCCAGCTGAAAGACATTACAATGTTTGTTAACCTTAAGGGTCATTCCTGATTCACTTCTGCAGACAGAAAACAAGATTTATATAACACAGATCAATACAGCCCTAAGACTTTCACCATTGAGGATGCTAGATTGAGGCACTTCTCTTTATCAGTTTACCATGACACTAATGTATTTTGCCTGTTTTGCCTGGGCAGTGATGAATCTGTTGGCAAGAGGAAACAAATAAGTTCTGTTGTTGAGAGACATGTTGTCTATGATTTGTCTCAGCAGACATGCCAACTTGCTGGCCAATTCATTTCCTATTTAATTTAAGTGGCATATCTGTCTTCCCCTTTCTGGTGTGTCTTTTGTCTGCTGCGCACCCATACTGGCACGGCGAGAGGCGCTTGCAGTAGATCTTTTCAGGTAAGACTGATACAACCAAGGCAGAAGCAAAGTACAGAATCAGAATCCCTGATTTTTGAGAAGGGATTTTTAGTAAATGGTTCTTTTCTCTCTATTTGCAGTCTGAGGCAATCACTTTAATCATCTATCTCAGACAGATCGTAGTGATTTGTTTTGCATACTCATAACCCAATGCCCTTTGAAAATATGCCCTGTAATGTGCTGTACTGACGTGTGGTTTACGATGCAGCAAAAGTTAGCAACGTTTTTCTATTTGTGAGAGCAACTTTTTAAAAATTTTCTTTGCTTGGAAGATAAAATGGGCATGTAGGGGCCAGCCTAGCCTTTGCTGGGCAGAGAGAAGCTGAGTGCTTAAGGATTGCAACATGAGGCCTGTTAGTAGTGAGAACAAATGCCATTTACACTGAAAAGTCCTTTCTCTTGCTTCAGAATGAAAAATGCAATTCTGAAGCTGTTATTTCCTGTCTGTCCCAGGTTTGTCATGCTTTCATTAAAGCAATTAGTTATACAGGCAGCTCATAGTTCCTAGAAATAAGACAAATATAAATATGGTATGTCTTGTTATAAAACCTACTAAAGTGACTGTATGTTGAATGAACATTTCCCCAAAGAGGCCCTACATCTGGAGGGGTGGGAGCCTGTATCAGAGAGCGCCTTCTCAGCTGAATCCCCTTCAGCCCTGGAATTTTCTTACCCGGTTTGTTAACCTCTAGGGCAGGGTGCAGAGCCCAAGTGCTCGTTCAGGGCCAGATCCTGCCACTCTTATTTATTTTGAGTGGTAGCATACTCCAAAAGCAGTTAGATCAGCTCCAATGGGACCATATGGTTCTACTCAATGCAAGGAACGGTGGCAGAATCAGGGCCTTGGGCTTTTTCCAAAAATGCATTAGAAGTAACAGATAGGCATTTTGTTTTGAGAACAATAATCTTCTTATAACCCCGTCCTTGTTATTGCTGTGATAATAGATTTTAGTATTCTGTGTTCCATGGGCAACATGACCTTTTTTGATTCGGGAGACTATGGCTGTGGGCACAAGTTATCATAAATTGAATTATAAAATAAATAGAATACTTGAAGTGAGGGAGAGGAAAGGAAAGGTAATATTCAAATGGTTCAATCCTGAAAACTTTTGCTATCAGGTTTAATACACCCTACCAAGTACAGCCTTATCTACATCAGTGCGTCCATCTACCACTGCACCACTGCAAGTTTGTAGTTTCTACAAACAAGTGTTTCTACTGCAAGTTTGTAGTTTCTATGACCGTAGCCTAGATTAAGAAAAAGCTTACTGACGACTGGAAAGCAGCGTAACGTAAAGCCATCAAACAGTACCACCGTTTAGCGAGGACAGAATTCAAGCAGGGGAATAGTTAACATAAACCACACTTCTCAAATGTGCCAGCTAAATCTCTGTGGCAGAACACATTAATTATAGCAGTCAGTTTACCTTTATCCTTCACAACATTTCTGATTAAAATTTCACACATTACAATGATATGTGTCTTTTCTACAAGCTATGAAATTTACTCAACGTCAATAAGTTCTTATTTTGTTATTGAAAGAGTTGATGTATGTATAAAAAAAAAAAAATCGACTTTTGATCTCTGACAGTGAAATCAAAAACCTAACTTCTGTTTTGGATGTAGTCATGCTACCTGCATGTATTATGTGCCTGTGCAAAGCATTCATTAGCAGCACTGGATAAAAAGGAATAAAAAACCCCCTAACTTTGCTGCCAATAGAGGGTATGTGGTTTCAAATTTTATATTTGCTAAGCTTAATTAAGCCATAGATTATGTTTTGAAAGGTATGTTCAATTAACTGAATCCCTCATGAGGAATTATATACAGGAAGAGATAATCACAACATTTATCTGGTTTACAAATGTATATGCTTAGGTTAAAAATGTTCTGGATTTTTATTCCACAGAGATATAAAGATTGATAGAAAAATAACGTAAACCAATAATTGCAAATACTTACACATTAATGTGTATAAAAATTTCCAATTATATTCATTATTAAGCATATAAAACTATTTTTATTGGTAGATAATTACTGATGAAAATTATTTAAAATTTTATTTGCATCTTATTCAGGAATTCATATTTTAAATAAAGTTGCATGTTTACAACAAGGAGATCCATTGGGGCCTGTAAAGTATCTAAATCACCCTGCAGAAATGTACCCCTGTGGAAAGAGAATGCGCAGAGTGCAGGGCCCAGTGTAAACCTTTATAATTAAAGCATAAGCAGGGCTTGAATTTTGTTCACGTGTGTTCTCCAAGCCAGCTGGATAAACCTAAAAATACATTAAGCCAATCTAAAGGCAAAGACGTGCTGTAGTGTACTGGTAATCTCCTGCATCGTCATGTACTTGTTGAAAATGAGTGTGTAATTCCATGTATAATAAGGGAAGTGAAAATAGAAAGTTTGACAAGGGAGCAAAATCATGTACTGTCAAAACAAGTGTCTGGACTTTGCCTACACATATATTTTTGATAATATCCTTACTTCCAAAGAGACACTTATTTGGTAGGGCAGCACCACTCTTCCCCGACAATGCATTGACTATTTTGATTTCACTGAGAACAGTTTTGACTGCGAACATTTTCTTTTACTTAGAACATTGTTCATTGATGTAAATGGGATCTGATAGCCAAGGCAGGCCATCGGCTTGGCAACAGACCACTGGCTTGATTGTTGGAAGGATATAACAAAATGTTACAGAAGTAGTCCAGTAGAGAGAAATTCCTCTGTCAATGGCACCATCCGAGGAGCGACTCTGAGAGCCCGTGTCAGGCATGTCCCTCCTTTGCTGGCTGGCTGGGGAGCGGTGGGAAACGCTGCGTTCGGGTTGAGCTCCTCTTTGGAGGACACCTCCAGAGAAATTATAGCTTCTGACGCGGGGCTCAGGACACAGCACGGGCTTAGACGTGCAGTGGTTGAGGAAGCGTCCCAGTACATGGAAGTTTTAGGGTTTAGTGCCTTATTGGGATGAGACTGTCTAAGACCATATATGGACATATTTCAGTATGAATGTCTCTATCACTGCTTTATAAGTAAGGATGAACCTGGACAACTGCCTAGCCTAGTGCTGTTCCTGGGCCGCTGTGTAATACAAAATTTAAGATTTACAAGATGAAAGAAGTAACATGGAACTGTAGTTCCTAACATTATGTAAAGGCAGCTTGGGGATGCAAAAGGATCGTGTTCTGCTCAGGGACCGATGATTACATTTGCCATGGAGTTTCATGGTCTGCAAAGTGAGGAAATAAAGGCTGAACCTTTGCCAGAACAGCTGGAGGACGCCCTGGTCTAGTAATTACCAATACAGTGACTCCATTTCAGTCTCATGGGCAACCAGAGTGTTAAATGTTAAATAAGCTGATAAACAAGCGAGGTAACTCTTAGTCTTGCTGAAAAGTAAATGTTATTGTCTTCTCTTCTACTGTTGTCTGCACTCACTGATAGCTTCCAAGAAAATGCACGGGTTTCTGCAAGTGCTTTAAGACTTTTTCATTTATAATGAGCTGCAGGAGGCCAATGGGATGAACTTTCTTGTTCGAAGGATTGTTACATAAAAATTGTTTAGCTACAGCTCTTCATTCAGATCTTCTGGGAATAATGTGTCCAAAGCAAATATCCAAAAGGCCTCCCTTCTAAGTTCACAATCTCTATTATCCTCTCTCCATAAAGCATTGATTTTCTAAATGCTTATGAGTTTCAGATTAGAAATTTCATACTGCAAATTAATAAAGAGTTTCGCTATAGGGCAATTTCTGCTTCCCTGTCTAATCAAGCTCAACCAGCTGAATGAGTTGCTTTTAAGTTCTAGTAGATTAGCCAATGCGTGTTAAAACCTGTGCTTATGTGAACCTATAAATAAGAGTAAGACTTAATGAAACTTGGCCATATCGGCCCACAAAAGCAAGACGAGCACTTCTCTTTGGTCTCTTCACAATAGGAAAGGATTTCCTGACAGGAAAATAAAGTCATAGCATCACAACTCTGTCCAGTAAATGTTGTCATAATATGTAAGAGCACACTTCATGAAGAGATCAAAATTTCATACAAAAAGATTGGTATTTTATTACGATAATACTTTTTCCACAATAAGTGTCTTGGTACTTTCCCGAAACTGACCCTGTGAGTCTTGCATAAGTTGGAGATAGGCTGAACTAATTTCAGAGGAATATACAATTTCATTTCCCAGCAAGTACTACTCTTCCCAAATTACCCGAGTGCATTACATAACCCATTGCAAAAATAGTTATAAGCATTAACTGCTATTCTGCACAGCATGACACCATTCAAGCTTTCAAGACCTATTTATACTTAGCAACAATCTATATACATTTTCAAGTTACAAAATATATTGGTCAGGTTTTTTTAAAAAATATTCATAGTCTGTAAGAATGTATAGAGCTCTGAGTGAACATTTGGTGCTCCAAGGTAATGGGCTGTTTTGGGGGCTCCCCCTCTTGCCTCCCTCCAGGGAGGATCCCCTCCCTGAGACCCCAGTGCTGCTGGAGCCTCTGCCACGTACCAGGGAGCCAGAGCAGAACTCAAAACGGGACCCGCTACGTTCATGTTTCAAACACAATTCATATTTACCTCATCTCAGAATGCATGTGTTTGTTTTTACAAGTAGAAAAGATGATCATGAAATAGAGGTGTGAAAATTTAGATAGCAGCTAATTAGTTTTAGTAAGACTGTTACAGAATATAATGGATTTTCAGCTTTCTCTATTTTTTATCCTCTGACTTAAAGCAATTATTTAACAGTGCTGGTGGAACAAGTTATTGTTCATAATTTCACAACACAGACTGCACGCTTAAGCCCACACCAATTAATTGAATTTATATGAAAATGTTTATTCAGTTTCAATTGGATTGAGCTATATTGTGGCCAGTATTGAATTAACTTAAGTAGTGGCTTCTCAGATTCATTGTTTTATTACAGAGTATACATTGCTGTATATTTCCCCCACTTCTTACAAAAAAGAAAAACATGCCTCTTGCTCCAGATAGCTTATAATCAACTCACAAGGCCAGATTGATTTGGTTTAAGGCGGGTGACGCTGGAGGGGAATGTGGAAGTAATATTCAGTATCCTCCACACTGGGTTAAGCTGGAGAGTGGAGGAACAGCCCCTGAAATCTCCATCCCACAAAAAAATGACTCTTACTCCAGCTCCGTGGCTACAACTGCAGCAACGGCCCTTTTCTTCCTCACGCTGATCAGTGGGTCTACGTAAAGTCTTCTCCCCTAGGGCCTCCTTGTGTCGCTCCTACCTTCTGCCCCCCAGCACGGGGATGGTACCTGAAGCGTACTTGCAGCAACTGCCTCAATGTTACAAGGAAAGTCTTATGCTCCTCCGGGAAAACCCTGTGCAGGAAGGAAGTCTCTGCAGAGCTAATATGCAGGCTTTTTGGGATTAGGTGCCAGGGTGAATCATGGCATAGTGAATAATAGGAGTTCAATTTGAAAGAGATTATCTCCAAAGAATAAAATTCCTAACACAGTTGTGTGTTCTGCAACACATTTTTATACTCTCCGTTTGTATTTGGAATATTGCAGTATGTAGCACCCTTCTAGTGAAAGACTCAAGATCCACCTTCCTTAACTCTTGCTTGAAGCTCTCACTTTTATGGGAAAGAGATCTACTGCAATCTGTTATAATGATTAGATTTACTGTCAAGGCTACTAAAAGGCACAATCATTTATTTGTTTGTTCTTTTAGTGTAAACATCGACTGCGTTCTTAGCTCAGTTTCTTATTAAGGTTTCCCAGCAAGTCCCTTTCTAAAACTCTGTTTCCCAAGTGTTTGCCAAATTTGAACCATCTGAGGTGCATTTTGCTGTGACAACATCTCAGAAGATTCAGATGTTCCAAGAATATGGTTAGGGTTTTTTTTCTTTGTTTGTTTGTTTTGTTTTTTTAAAAAAAGGAAAAATGTTGGTGAAATCTGGCAAATTCCTTTCCTAGCATATCCAGTGGCCTTAAATTTCAGAAAATTTTGAAATTTGGCAGGGAAAAGCAGCCTTTCCTATCCCCATGAAAATCTGGCCGTGCTATAAGCTTTGCAGAGTTGTAGTTGCACATGATGAAAGACTTCTTCCATTTTAGCTGCTGAAAGTCCTGGAGGGTCCCATCACATGGCGCGGACTTTCTGTACGTGCCCGGATCCCGCCCACGCGGTCCGTGCAGCCTGCGGCAGCCCAGGGCTGTCGGAGCGGAGCTGGATCCGCCCCGGGAAGGCAGTTCTCGGCGTGGGGAGTTGGGCTGGGGGCACAGGAGCTGACAGCAACGAGCCTGTCAACGCTGTGTTCACACACCATGACGTGCATTACTGAGTGGCACCCGGGCAGCATGGAGGAAGCTATCTAATTAAAATTCAAAGGTAACAAAGCCAGACCAGAGAAGGAAATAAAGTACGAGACTGGGACAAGGAATCCGGTGAAACTGGGAGTGACTGGGCAAGGAAATTATGTTCGCTGTTGGTGATTTAGATTTAATTAGCTGATTCCCCCCCCGCCCCCAATTCCAATTCCCAGCACCTCCTGTCAGTTACAAAAACAAGTCCATTTGGTTCATTAAAAATGTGTGTTTCTGTACATTTGAGGCATTTGGGAGTTCTTATAATAAAAGAGCATGGAGAATATTTTGAATTTTTAATAATGGGATGCCTTTCAACATGTACAGTGATGGACTGAAATTGTTCTAAAGTTGAAATTAAATGAGAAGGCAGGGGGGCTATAATTTGTGTCTTTCTTAGTTACCACGGCATTTCTGGTTGGATGTTACTTCACTTGAGAAACATCTTTCAGTGACTACAGTGCTTCAGAAATTTTGAATTTTGTTTACCAATTTAGTGCAAGGCATGAATTGTTTTTATCTCTGAGAGGAGTTTCTGTTTCTTCTATTAACATAGAGTTTCCTGCCTTTGACTAATATGAAAAACAGCTTTAAATTTTCCACGGGTGACTCTGCAAAACTCCTGGGTTTTGCTACTCCAACAGAAAGAAAGCAAGCATCTTAAAATGTCACATATTTTACTCAGTTTAAAATCATGCTACGGCATGTCATTCAGATTCACTAACTTCAGCCTGATTTAACAGTGCTTGAATAACATGAATTTCACTTCAACTTAATTAAACAGAGGCATAAGCATTTCAGGAATGATTTTGATGCAGTCTGGACACTTGAAGCCTCATTGTAATCTTACACACAAATGAGCATGCAAAATGTCACTTGAAAGGCAGAGATTTAGATACCTAAGTTGTAGAGGCAATTATCCAGTTGTGTACATCAGTGTTGTGTTTAAGAATACAAAATATTTGTGTGTATCCACTGGAGACCCATTGGGAGAAAAGGGCTCTTCAAAGTAATTTTCAAGCCTTTGCTTAAAATACAGAGCAATGAATTTACAACTCAGGAATATGAAATGTTGATAGCAGAAGATCGACACTTTTTATTAGTTAAATAGGAGAATAGGAATCTGAAAATCAGAGGGCAGCATTGTCTGTGTGTGTACATGATTTTAAAACTTATTTATTCAGTTTGAAATTAGAAGGAAAAAATGGAATCAGATAATATGCAGAATTTCATTGTAAAGAAGTTTTCACCATATGATTTTCTCAGCTCATGATGGCTCTTTGGATTCATTTTACCCCTGCCATTAACACAGCAAGCAGAGAGAAGAATGGAAAACATTTCCATTATACATCATGCGATGGAGCTATTTTTGCAAACGCAGCCCCCCCAGCCACACTTTCAGCCCCATCTGGGGAAGATGTGACATGATAGGGCCGGGCCAGTGACAAACTCGGTTATGTTAAAGGCACTTGAAAATTACACTGGCTTTCCCCATGTATTACCATGTAGCACTGCCTCTGTTATCTGGACCAGAAATATTTCATTTCACTAGATCCCAATCTCGTAAGACAGCCCTGTCATTTTAATTTGTCACTCTTTGTGTACTGCATCACGCGGGAGTCTCGTCTCCCCAGCCAAGTGCCATAGGCTACTGCTCGGAAGAGAAACCTGTCACAGGGGATAGCAAAGGTAAACACCACAAACCAGAAAGTTTATGGCTGAAATCACCACCCAGGGCTCCATTCCTGCGGGCTTAGCAGGTGGTGTAATCACCCACAGCCGAATTGGAAAGATCCGTAATTTCAGCTGTGATAGGTACGCACGCATCTCTCCCGCCATTCCCTGCCTCCGCCGCGGTCCCCGTGCGGCGGTGTCACTCACAGGAGGTAGCAGGAGGGGACAAGGGCTGAAATGAAAGAATTGGTGGTGGGAAGAAAAGGTGATTGACGTGCAGCTGGAGCCTGAAAACAGCTCCGGGAGCTCCACTCTAGTGGAGTTGACAGCGAAAGAAAAAGTCTAGGGGAAAAAAATAAGACTAGGGGCAATCAAACATTGCTGCAACAACCCAGCGATCCCAGATCACTGATGCCAGCAGTTCCAAGCCTTTCTCCAAAGAAGGCACTGGTTGCACAAAGCAAGCACCACCACAGGTCTGTCAGGTTTTTTGTATCACTCTTCACAGTATGACGAACCTTCCTTGCAAAGTGTGAGAGAGTCAAAGAGAGTGAAGACAGCAAAGCTCCGTAGCTTGTGTACTTCCTAAGCACAGAGATGGTGTAGCACAGTTCTGCTTTCTCCGACGTGGATTTTTGGCTTCGCCTTTGGTCCACCCCCACCGAAGCAATTAATCAAAATAAATGAGGCAGCAAACATCTGATACTAGCTGACTTCAGACCGCAACACATTAGCCGTCTTTGGGAATTTCATTTACCACATTGTGCCGAACGTGCTGTGGGCTGTACTCCAATAGCTTCGCTCCTGAACAGTATTTTGAAGTATGTGTTATTGGTAAACTACTGACTAGAATAAGGGAATAGCTGATCTTTGGTTTTATTGGTGGAATCTCTATATATTTATTTGTTTTCTCTATATATTTTATTTGTGGAATCTCTATATTTATGCAGCTGTAAAGAAACCAAGGGTGGTGTTATCAATTATCAACTCTACCAAGCCTTCCTTTACATTTTTGTGATAGGAGAGGAGGCACTAAAGCAAGTGAGACTCAGCTCTCCTGTAAACAGATGTCAATCAAAGAATCAGAGAGAATACATCTCAAATCTAAGGATAAGTCCTTTATGGCAAAAATTGGGAATTTACTGTGAATCACAAAAAACACCAAACATCTCACATCAAGGATGCAAACCCAGACGTATTCCAACAGATAAAACAAAGCCATTTATTAAATGCGATACACAATGCACTTTTGAGAAGACAAAACTTAGAGGGAAAAGGTTCTATGTAGTAGATATACCAAAAAAAGTGATAGGATTTTCCGTAAATAATGTAGAAGAGCTATGCTGGTTAGGCATGACCATGGGGTTATTGGTTTTGATTTGACTAAAACACTTCATTGCTAAATTGTGCAGGTGAAGTTGCTGCCTACCTGTGGTCCCATGACATTTTTTGTAAGTCAGGTGGTGTCCTCAGAGCAATGTAAGCAGAGGACAGCTATGAAGTGCCCACACCTACAATGTCTTCAGCAGTCAGAGAGCTGATCTTGGCCTCTTGAGAAAGCCTAGGAAATGAGCACAGGCTGCTCATATAGCCAGGTGGTTTGGCTTTAGTGGAAGTCCATCCCAGAAAAGAAAAGGCGAAAAAAAGAAAAAAAAAATCAACATCAAATAAACTAGGGTCTTTGTTTCTTCTCCAGAACTGATCCCTGGATTTTTGCTATAAGCTTTGTCATCCAGAAGAGCCTTCAAATCCCTAGTGCAGCTAATAAGACCTACCTGCTAATATGACTTAAAAGTAATTAAAGAGCACTTCTATGCAAGGTTTAAGTGCCTGGTATATGAATGACTCAACAGTGTCCTTATGCAGATTCCTAGGATCAGTGTCCTTTTATAGCAAATTGTAATTGAAAAGCTTCTGAGATGGTCTGAGTGTTTAGGAGTTTTCAGTATCAATTCAAAGAGGTAATTTTGTAAAGTTTGCTAAGAGGATGTTCTAAGCGTAAGGAAAGGCGTGAAAATGAAGTCAAGAACAGGCAAGAGACAAGTTTGGAAAGGGCACCAGTGGATGGGGAAGTGAGAACTGCCGCTCCTATTGTACAAATGGGGGAACAGAAGCAGATAGTTTTAGGGATTTCATCAAGGCGACAAATGAAGTCACTGGCAGAATGAAGATTTGTACCTGAGGTGCTACGAGCTGGAATGATCCACACAGCCAGGGGGAATATGGCATGCAATTTCATTTCAGTATGATTTGGCTAATTAATTACCCCATAACACCTTTGAAAATGTCCCCTCAGTGCCTGAAGGATCAGACTATGCCTTCCTCTGATTTAGTTTGCTTTTGAATTCTGAGAGCAAGATGTAGAAAAAGAAACAAACCACCTTCTCCTCTCAAAGAGGGCTACTAAATCCCAGATCCCTCTCCAACAGATCTGTGCCCTTCTCCCAAGCGGCCGTGCCAGAGGCGTGCTGTGCTCCTGGCAGCAGCCCGGGCAGGGCTGGCTGGATCTGACACATCTCTCCCGGGGCAGGTCCCTTCAGACTCTGGATAGAAATATCCCTACCAGACGGGTAATAACTTCTCTACTGGAAAGAAAGCAAAAGATATGCTGCGTTTTCGGTTCTGCTCCCCCTACCCAATGCCCATTTGAAAAGCAGACTAAGAGTTGTACTGAGCACCGAGGGCAAGCAAGGCTTGAGCATCTCGTGAGTTTCCATCCGTGTTTGCCTCTCCTACACTTCATGCTCTATAATTATTCTGACAGGGATGCTCCTTTTTTGCAACTGAGAGCTATATTGTATAAATATAATACCCATGTTAAAATATTAAATGCTTAACTGTTTGTTTGTACACCTATGAAACACTCTGTAACAGGATTAGGCTGGATCCCTAAAGAGTCATTAACTTGCATTATATTGAAGTATTTATTATTGTGGCATATGTAATGGATAATATTTGTTTACATTTTTAATTACTCACATTTTCAGCCAAGAAAATCTCCAAGGATAATGTCTCATTTACAAGTGTCCTGGCAAAAGACAACATAATGTAATCACACATTACCAACAATTCCATGACAACCATGCATTGGTTGAAATAGGAATTTCAAGTAAAGAGATAATTATGGTAAACTATAAAAAAAAAAAAATACACACGATACTGTGTATCTGTGTATAAAATAACTGCAATACTGAAATAAAGGAAACTTTTATCTTGCTGCTGTGGATTTTAGGCTTGTTCCAGAGCCCAGTGAAGTCAAGAGAAATTCATCAACAGTCTCTAAGCTGATACCACAAATAATGTAGCGAGTGAGCAGCAATTTGTACCTTCAGAATTTCCCCATATATTGAGTCTTATGATCAGGACGTGGAAACATTTTTTTCTCCTAGAAAGTGAAAAAATAAATAAAAGCAACTTAAATTTAAGCAATTGAAAAGCCTTGGTTTTGCAAGGTTTCTGCAACAGAAGAGCTTGCAGTAGACTCTGCTTGGATAACCTCTTCCTGTCAGAATCAGCCAAGGAATGAGCTATATTAACCCACAGACTTAGCTCAACCATGATGTGTTTTTGGCAAGTTTCTCAGAAATATTCTTCGCAGAGCTTAATGTCAGCTAGTGAATTGATCCGGCAGTAATCAATAGCCCATTGTCTCAATCCTTGTTCACTGTAATTCCAGTTTGTCTAATTTCAGTAGCCTCTAAACAGTCTTTTGTTAATAATATGTAGAAAAAAAAAACACCAAACACTTTGGGGTATTATATAGAAAATAATTATTGGTAGCTTTCATGGAGACCCACCACTGGTGTGACAGAGAGTTTCATCCTAAAAGTAATACTAATATGTGTATTTTAGTAGAAGCATCATGAGGAATAGAATTTTGGAAAACATCCTGAAAGCGAGCTGAGCAACATAGAGACTTTTTTTGTGAACTCTATCAAATCTCACATTCCTTAATTTGCAAGAATATATTTCTTGTGCTTGCTATGGATACCTGTCCTTTCCTCTTTCTTACCTGTCTTCTTCACCACTTCTTGGTAGTTCTTCCTGGACTTTATGGGAGTTTTGACCCCATTGATATTATTCTGCTGGAGGGGTGTTAACCAGACAAAATGAGCATATACACCGCAATGTCGTGATGGCAGATAGCATGGCCTGGGTCCAAAGTTTGCTGCCGCACAGCAGGAAGTAAACACTGGTGGGAGCTGAAGCTTGAGAGTCCTGCATGCTTCACCTATGGAACATCACTAAGGCAAAAAAAAGTAAATGATGGCACAAAAGAAACTATTTTCAAAACTATTCTAAGAACCTTGTGAGAGTCAATTCTCTTCAGACTGTATTTTCATGTCACTCTGTTGCTTGTGTTAAAATAAAAATACAAATCTGGAGGGGCAGATAAAATAGCCAGTTTTCTTTTTAGGTAGATAATATTTGTTCTTCCTGTGGCATAATGTACTTTGATGTTAATCTGGACTACCAAACCCAGTTATTTAGCATTAATTGTAATGCAGTTTTGATCTTTCCATAGAGTAGAGGACCTATGCAACTAAAATATCCTTGCAGGAAACCCTCTCTTCTTTAGCTGATTGCAGTTATTGAAAGAAAACAGCCCAGCAGAACAAAACACAAAGCGTTCCTATCACAGTTTGAATAAAAAGATCCATGCACTAAGTTCAGATCATAGTTGCTGCACTGGAAGGAGCGTATGCCATGCTATTTAATATCTTTGAAATCATACTCATGTCTTAAAAAGAGTGTATAATTCTCTTATTAATTAATTGTAACAGAGTTTAGTTTGCCCACTGAGAGGAGCATAAACCTTTTAATTGTTATAGTTATAGAAGTCTCCGAGTCCCCAGCCAGTGGTAACCATTTGATGTGTATCATGCCATATGAATTTCATCAAAATTAGTTTCATTAAAAATACGTGAAGTTAATGAATTGTTAAAAACCACGACAACAGTGTTCTTTAGAAGGCACAGTTTTTAACAAATGTCTATTTTAATCTTCGTAATATAACTGTCTCTGGTATTTCTGTCATTTGGTAATGCTTCCAGACACATTCATGGTGGTCATCTTTGATCGTATAAATTCAAGAGATTCCAAGGCTTTTTCTATTTGCATAAAAAACAAAGAAAGCATTGTCAGAAATCCCCAAATATGCATTTTGAATCAAGTTTCACCTAAATGCTATACAAAGACTCAGTGTCTCAATGCTAATTTATTGAAAATGCCTTGGCCTTTAGGAATTTCCCATTGGCACTTAGTAGAGCTGAACTCAAAGTGGCAATGGCAAAAAGCAGCCATCGAAACTGTGTTCATGCTGACATCTAAGCCCTAGCGCTCAAATTATGAGTGCCCTGAAAGAAAATACTGTAGAAGGAAAAACAAAACATAAAAAATGCTTTAGGTGCCAAGATTTCGCTTGAAAGGGGTGGAGGGGAAAATAAGTTTGGGTTTTTTTTAGTGAAACCTAATGTGTTAAAGACTTAGCACAAAGAAAGGATTTAATGAAAGATGTAAAAGGTTTGATGTTTAATGCACAGTTCTGAAGTAAATGTTTTATATCTATAATTTCTGCATATCCATAACCATATTTAGATTTCGACATATGGTCTGTAAATAACATATGTAAGCCGGATCGTTGAGTGAGATGATTTTTTTTCCTGCTGAATGTACGTGTTTATTTTATGAGCAGAGACGTGAAAAGTTCATTCATGTCAAAATGTGTTGCTAAGTATAAACATGCTGCTTCACTTTAGGCAGGATCAGGAAAGACCCTGGGTGTGTAATCTGTGAATTGACTCTATGCTGATGTTGCCCAGGTTTTGTATTACTAAACTATGGCTCACAACAACAACAAAAATTTAACCTTTAAATAGAGGCACCAAAATAATTTAAAACAGATTGGAGGGTTTAAAGGGCTCCAAGAATAAGCAGCTCATATTTCAGTTCCTCCCCTCTAGGGCCTACCTATTTGGTGTTCAGAGTTCATCTCATATTGCAGCTGCTTATGTTCACATTTTCTGCGGTGTGTGGATGAAATGTCCAAGGAAAAGAAAAAAACAACAGCAAAAAAAGTAAAATATACAACATTAAAAAAATCTTCCCTAAAACAATGGTTTGGCTGTTATTGGGCAGGGAATAGGACAAATCACCCAGAGGCTTTTAAGTAAGAGCAGGGGAAAGAAAAAAACAAAGAATGGTGAGAAAGTGCAGAGATTTTAAAGGGACTTTCAGCTTCAGTGGACATTTTTTATTCAAAGTTCTTTCAGGTTATGGAGCCCATTATTTTTTTTTTTTGTTCTTTTATTAAAAATTTCTTTGTAATTCATTTGGACTGCCTTGCCACTGGGCACAGATAGATAGCAACAACAAACAATTATGCTCTGTATTTATCACTTTATTCTGTTTTACAGCGTATCTCTGATTATGGAAACAATACATTTTTTGCACCTTTCTTTGGTTACTATTTGTCAAGAGCAGCCTTTATAAACAATATATTTTCCCATTTTAATAAAAGGCTAGAGCTGCACTATGTGCGTAGGATGGGATTTGAAACAAAAACCCATCAGACTGCTAGACTAAGGTTACAATTCCTTCGTTTACACCACAACATCTTATGAATTAGAAAGTCTTCCATCTATTACATTTTCTAGCCCTACTATTCAAATATAACAGCCCTATATCTCTTTAATTAATGAACTAATTTCACTCCTTTCGCCATAATATCTTACCATGCAGTCCTGCAACCAAAGCGATTGCTGTTGCAAACAGCCCGCTCACACCAAACATTGTGTACTAAATATCCAGGCTCTGAGGACATTTTCTTCCTTACATATAATCTATTCCATTTTTCTTTATCCTGTACTTATGCATATGTAAAGGTATATTACGAAGGACCCAAGATCCTTTGATGACTGAGGAAAATCTGGCCCCTTTGAAGTCTAGGTGAATTTTGCTTTCAGCTGCAGTGGGGGGAGTTTCACCCCATCTGCCTAAGTTTTCCTAAGCAATTCACATGACTTGGGTCCAAAATTGAGTACTGTTTTCACCAGTGAATGGTAACCTCACGGGTTACTATAACTAGATCCAAGTGTAAAACCCGAAATGTGGCAGCAGGTATGGTAGATACCTTCTCACATGGTCCTTTCCAGCCTGCCTACAGCCCTCTGTATTTCCCTTCTTTTGTATCTCCCCACACTCTTCTTCTCAGAATAGGGGAGAATTTGTGTTGTTTGGGGCAGCAATCCTTTTGACTCCTTTCAAGGCTAGCCCAGCCAGCCATGGCTGTCATTCCTGAGGTGCTCAGAGCTAGTCCTGTGGATGTTACAGAGATAATACCGAGGACTTGCTTTCCTTCGCAACTCTCCTACTCATTTCTTCAGAAATCTCTTCCTTCTGACTTGCATTAATAGAGTGGAACATATAGGCCAGGGCAACTAATCTACTGTAGTAATATTTTAATTAATAATTAGATATAGCTTGTTCTCTCAAGATGAAAATATTTCTATTATGATTAAATCTAGAAAAAGGCTAAAATATCATGAATTGTGTTCTGAACCATCACTCAAGGGAGTAACAAAAATCAGGTGTTTAACAGAGTAAATCTTCCAACAAAGCAAAAGTATACTTATGCAGCATGTCAGTGGGAAGGGAGTACGAATTCCCATGAACCACAATAACGCCAGAATTCCACCTCAGCTGTTCCAGCTCCTGTTCCAGGGCCAAGTATCTCCAGATGCAAAGACCTTCCTTATGTATTCCCCTGAAACTTGTATGGAGGATGATCCTCTTCTGTGTGTATGAGGAAGATAAGGAATTTGTATGTGTTGCTTAAAAGAAAAAAGGAAAAGTGCTTCCAAAACTCAGTTTCTCTCTGTTGCAGATTGATTTCTTGTATGACTGGGTGGTCATATGGAATTGTGTGTAGCGTGTTTTGTTATTTTTGTCCCAGATCATGTCTATACTATTTCAGCTATTAGCAACTGACTGCAAGTAAGAGTTGCTACCATACAAAACTGGGCTTTGTATCTGACTTTAAGTTTAGTACTAATTTGGGAAGAGTTTCGTATGAGCATCAGCTAATCTCATTTCACTTTGATGGTGTTTCTAGAAGTCTGGCTGAAGATAAAAACACTCATGAAAGCAGCTACAGAACTTAGCAATCAAGATACCCCTAAACAAGTTTGTTCCTGATCTGCAATATCATTAGAAAATTTGGGGGATTAGCATACTTTACATATGGTATATATTTGTCTTTACTTTCTACATATTTATCTGAAAGGTTAATGAAAATGCAGATGCAATGGTTCCTTTATATGGGTTTACCTTCCATGAGTGCCAGTTTTCAGGCTAATTGATTATGTCAGAAGCTCTATAAATATCAATAGCATATGGAAAGGTTAAGCCGAGGTCTCCACATAACTGGATTCATACTCTTTATTGATGGTACAACCATTATGCAACCATAATAGAAGTGCTTTGAGTGTGAAATAGAGTAGAACGTTAGCTAATTTTCACCAACGACTGACTGGAGGACTCAACTGAATGATTGACTTCTCAAAACTAATGAACAAACGTATGATATATAATGTGTAAACTAAAATTGGAATTTAAAAAAATCAAGGATAATGTACGATAAAATGTATGTCATTATTTTTCCAGTTGTAGTTTAGTATTATTTCAGATGCTCTTTAATTTCCTCTGAAAAAAAACAGTAGTAAGCTGTGTTAGAATAACAGCTTACAAATAAGAGAAGGCAGTCTACATCGTGCTACTCAGCTTTCACTGGCAGATATAAAGATACTCTCTTCCTTAGAAGAATATTAGGAGTCAGTTCTTCTAAAACACAGTTCAACTGTGCTATCTTTTTTTGAGCACGTTAACAGCAATTTTCAGAATGGCTTTATTGTTCTCTGTTAGTTTTTCTCATGTATTATCTCTATTTTGGTAGGATACAGAGGAGTCAATCCAGCCCCTAAGTGTCATTTCCCTGGTAGCTCTGGGTAGCAAAGAGAAAAGTTTTTTCCGCGTGAGAGCAGTGTGGCAATCCCACCATCGCTGCTCCCTGGTAGATCCGGTGGCGGTGCAGGACGGGGGGTGGTGGCTTCGCCAATTGCTACAAAGCAAAGCCAATTTATTAAAAGTTTGAGCAGTTACTCAAACTTTGCTGTGGGTAACAATTGGGGAGGCACATTCAGGCTGCCACATGGAGTCATAAACCTATTTTGAAACTCACGGCTGGAGTGTACTCGCACCAGTTTGCCCACCACTCTGCCCTTTCCTCTTTCTAAAATGATCTGTATGTCCGACAGGTTTTGCAGGAAGAGCAAGCCCTGTGCTTCACTGCAGTTAATAAGGTAAAAACTGCGGAGCAGTGCTTTGAAAATAAAATCACTGCAAATGTGCCAAAGATTTCTAACCAGCTGGCAAATGCAACTAAAAATCCTGTACGTTTCCAACTCAGGAGTCAATATAGTGCTTATTTCACTAAGTGGTATGGGACAGTGGTTTGGCCATTCACACCAGAAATGAAAAGAAATGCTATTGTCTTAGTAGTCAGTGTATTTTCTTTTCACAGAGAAAACAGATAGGAAGTAATTGTAATTCATTACACTGTATTTTGCTCTGATAGTAAGTATGCATAGGCCTCAGAATGTATCTGTACTTTGTCATATAAATTTTCCTTAGCTTTAGTATATAACAGCAATTAGAAAATACTGCCTTCTTTCAGTTTAGAAAGATTACTAGAGAGAATTTAGGGGAAAACCAGATATAATCAATTCCATCTTTAACATCTGTTTCTAACTGCGTGAAGCTTCATGTGAGAGTAAAATTCCCCTACTAGTGAAATCAACAGCAAAATTCCTATTGAGTTTTCCCAATTGATCGGGCTATTCCTTTAGGGCCAGGCTTCTGCACCCTCACTCATGCACTCCACATGATCTCACCCAAATCAGTGTGCAGGAAGATATACCTCACTGTGACCCCTGAGTCTCAAAAAACCACTGTGTCATCCAATTGATACAGAGTTTAGATCTATCTTGGAGAGATTGGTTTCTCCCACAGCTGAGAAGTCATGAGTGACTTTATGCCAGATTTACTTTTATTATTTGCTAAGCATTGTCCGCAGCAGCCTTTGAACTTCATCAGCTAACCCCAGATGAGGTGACCCTGCTCACACTATTTGCGTGAGAAGGATGAACTGCTGCAAGCCGCGACATGTGCAGCCTGTTCCCCTGCCTGGACTGGAGGTGACCCACATCATCCTACCCGCGAACAGCCTTGGTCACACTGTGGAGTGGAAACAGTGGCTGATGGGCCAGTTCCAATAGCAGAAATGCAGGAATATCTTGATTAAACCTATGGCTACAGATGCTTCCACATTCCTTCTGCCCAAATTTTCATCAACCCTTTACAACTGAAAAGTGGAGAATTTACAGTGGAGACATGGGGGGGGGGGGGGGGNAAAAAAGAGCTGTCTTTCCTTCTACTAAGAGTGGGGGAAAAAATCTTTTAGCTTTTGACATGAATATAATATGATATGCTTGATGATTGTCATCCAGACCAGTTGAAAATGAAAGGTCAAATCCAACTCATTTTAGTCATGTAAAGAACCCTACAAAGTCAGTTTGACTAATGTTCTTCAGGGAGAGAAATTTAGCTTTGAGCATTATCTGGAAAGAAAGAAAGTGTAAAGCCATTGCTTTCTCGGAATTGCAGTTAAGGACACTAAAAAAAGATTTACAAATGGCTTTGAATTCCTTCAGTTAAAAAAAGTGCTAGAGTTTGACTGAAGTAGCTGAAGAGTACATTAAGACCCAGATATTCCTGAGGTCCAGCAGAGCCTTAGTCCCAGTAGTAACACCATGCACTCTCAAGGCAAATGGTGTAGTCCCTTGTAGACTGGTGCTTCATCCACCCTCTAAATGGAAGAAAGCTGCTGGAAAGCACATCTAAGAAGCCAGACTACACAAATTATCTCTAAAAATAGCAGCATTAATAAAATGCTGTTTTATTAAATGCACTGCTGTTTTCCATTGAGAAATGTGAAGGTCATGAGAAGAGTCACTGCTTTTTCAAATTTTGAAAAAGATTGCTATGACATGAATCCCATGATTTCTGAAAGCATCCCCAAATCCTCGTAAATAGATACTAGAATGCCTCTGTTATTGTGAGAATGCCCCTGCTTATGAGTTGTGCTTAAATAGCCTTGTACTACCCCAATTAGATTCACAGCATACCTATATTGCAAAGGGATGTTTTCTCTCTCAATTAGTTGCAAAGGATTAGACACACCGATAGACAGTAGTATATGCTAATGGGCCAGATCCTAACGCCGTTACCCTGTTTTCATGCTGTCATTCTGCAGGCATTGATTTCACTGGAGTGCTGAGGAAAACCCGAATATGAACATCAGTATGCAGCTCAATATTTTATGGGTTTTTCTTGTCTTGGCTTTTAAAAATATTCTCCCTCTGCTATTCTTTAGCCAGAAGAGCAAAAAGAGCTAGTTCCAGCCCTGACTTCAAAAAAAGGCTGAGTGACAGTACAGAGGCTTGAGGAAATACAAGTTTATATGTAGGCTTTTTTATCATCTCTAATGGCAAAATTAAAATTAGTTCCCAATTAAAAGAGAAAAGCACAAGTACAATCTGAAAACAGCAGATAAAGGGTGGCATGAAGGGAAGATTATTAAGCAGCATAGTATAACAGGACCCCAGGTGCAGAAGGGCCTCATTATACTCACATTCTTATGCTGCAACATACGGACGTACAGTAAACCAAAAAAAAAAAAAA